>JASMMZ010000004.1:3048179-3298712 GCA_038502455.1 Anisogramma anomala | reverse complement strand
GGAGGGGGGGTGGAGGGGGCGGGCTCCACCGGTGCCTATCCATCCATCCATCCACTGGCGTGGAAACATGAACTACGTATGTCCCAGCGCCGCCGGTTGACTCAGTGCAAACCACCCACCCCCACCCAGGAAAACAAGGTCGAAGCGCTCCATGCCGTGTGTGAGGGCCTCCTCGGACCTCGAAGCTAGTGCGTCTGGTACCGGTAAGCCCTAGGTAGGCAAGGGCCGAGCGCGCAGGGCTGAGAATCCCCCCTCCCTCTCGGGCGGCCCATTGCTGCGCTTTGGTGACCAGGTAGGAGGGGGTCTTCGAGAAGCGCGCTTGTTTGGGCCACAAATCCTGTTGATGAACCCCCTCACTCTTTGTTAATATTAGCTACGTTTAGTGGTTAGTACGACTACCACTTGTTTTGTGAATAGTGATTACTATCATGGTAGGAGGTGATGGGTATTTGGAACTATTGTGTGTCCGTTGGCATAAGCCATCCCGACCAGAGGCCCAGATACTTGATCTGTGGACGACGAGGGGCAGGAGACCAGTACGGGTCCAACTGAGCATATTGCGGTGGGCTGTTGGGCATCATCAGTCAGAGACGAGTCCAATGCCCCGCCCATCTCGAGTGTCCAAAACCCAGTGGTATTACGAATCGAACATTGTACAGGCTGTGAGCAGGCAAGTTGTGTGTTTGTCATGCAAATGTTGATCTCGCAGTAGGTCAAGTACATGGTCAAAGTGGCTCCCCCTTCTCCAGGAGTGGAGCTGTGCCTCAAGAAGAGAATACTTCCGACGTCTTGAGGTGGTCCATCTCACAGTGGATGTGCCTCCCAGTAGGTTTTCCCCCAATGCGCCCCTGTACTCCGTTTTCCAGAATAAAGCCTTGGCAAGCGTCTAGCGAAAAAATCGTTCCAGTCATGCTGGCTTTGAAAAGTTGTCCGAGTGAATGCCCTGATCGTCATCGCCGTGACAAAGAATACAGTCCAAACCCCGATGAAGTAGATCAAGCCGTTGGTGCCATCGTACAAGTCGCTCGCCTTTTGTGGGTGCCGTGCAAGCTTCTTCCCACTCTGTACAGCCAGAAAAGCATGACGCCGAGGATCCCATATCGTACAGTGATGAAGTAGCCAAGTAAATCGTGGCAGGCTGGCGTGTCGACCAGATCGATTTCTTGGCTCGTTCCTGATATCGCGCTCTTACTTGCAGGCAAAACTATCAGTTGCTGCTCATCGACCCTTGCCTTTTCGTCTTGCACTTTTGGTGAAGCATGTGCCCGTTTCTTGCTGTTGTGCGGGTGAATTCTGCGCCGCAGTCTGGACAGGATGCCTTGGATGACTGGCCGGACTTTTCGCGCTGGTGACGGAGGAGGTTGCTGAAAGTCGAAAACTGGCGGCCATTGCAGCCGTGCTCCCAACACTGAGGCTTGGGCCTGCTCTGGACCACCCGGACCGCCGAGGGCCCGTCTCCGTGGTGTGGCATGCCGCCACTGTGCATCACGGGCGGCATCGGGTACAGCATCGGTGGGTCTTGGGACATGGGTCTGCTTCCGGGGTCAGGCTTCTGCAATACAATGCGTTCCTCCTCGGGTTTGTCGCGGCTGACTTACCCATACTGCGAGGATACGCTCGAGCTGCTCGAGGGCGTGTAGGGGTATTCGGGAACATAGCCGTGGGGCTGGTATGGGCTGGGAAACACGGTAGATGTCGAGGAAGGCAGCGGTGGAGAGTGCAGCGGGAGGGAGTGCGAGGCGGGGATCGGTGGAGAGTACGGTGCCATCATCATCTGCGGCGCTACTGTTGTGGGCTCGGTCAACAGAGCAATGTCGGCCGGCGCAGTGGTGAAGATAGGCATGTTGGACAGGCCGCTGGTGCTGGTGAAGTCCCCGGCGGAGCCTGCAAAGTCCCCGTTGGTCGAGTGTGGTGGCGATGCAACCTCGTAGGGGCCTCTGTGCGAGGAGCGGCTGCTGGCACGTTGCAGACGTGCCGCGAGCGTGGAGTCGTGGCGGGCCTGGTCTCCCTGCCTCCTCCACTCACGCTGCTCCGCTGTCATCCTTGGCGGGCTGTTGGTGATGGAGCGCGAGTGCGTCGGAGGGCTGAGGCTGGCCTCTGAGGTATAGTGGCCAAGGTCCTCGACGTAAGGGGTGTCGTGAGAAGACTCGAGAACGACATCTGCTGCCTGTTAGAGAAGGAGGCTTGGGCTTGGGCAAACTGCGAAGGAACAGACGCACCAGGCCAGGCGAAGGAAGATCGGCTACCGATGTGGAAAGGATGGAAGCCAGGATCGAACGGGAGGGCTGCGGTGCTCATAGTGGCCGATTTGATGGTAGCGTTCGGACGAGTGGACGGCGACGGCTGGCGAAAGTGGTTACGTGTGGTGTGAGGTGATGGTATTCTGGCCCAGTCATCTGGGGGAGGACAGAAGGCTGCCGGTTGTTGGTGAGGATGCAGATCGGGTGTCACTGCTGATGATAGTGATGAGTGAGAGGGCGAGGTTGACGTTCGAAAGGAGGAAAGGGTGGTGATATATGTTGAAGCTGACTTCCCAAACGCATGGGGCTTGCTGGCTTGGATCATGGTGGGTACAAGTCCCGGGGGGGTGGCAGGGCCAGGGGGAAGAGGAATTGCCTGTCCGTTGGGTGTGGAGCCTGGTAAGCCTTGCGAGGCTTTCCGGCTGAGGCCTTCTCCGGGCTCGAGGTCCAGCAAACCGCTATATCCTGGACTGTGGACCATAGATGCATACTGCATCTTGAACGGCTGGAAGGGAAGATGGCAGTTCACAGAAAAAAGGGCCTGGGGAGGTGTTCCTGTACAGTCCAGGCTTCCCCTCCCACACCGTGTCTCTTCCACACACGGGGAGGAATCGCGCCAGATGACCGGTACTGGTACTGTACATACCCCTCTAGCAAACGCACTCGCGTCTTTTGGCTTGACTGGCCGGGCACGACCGAGGGCATGGCAAGGGCTAGCGGTGATAGAGAAATGAGGTCCATCGCAGGAAGGACTGGACACCGATAGGACCCACAGGTGAGCAGTGCAAAGGCATGCTCATGTGTGCACCACATGCAACACGGCACAAGATTGGCGAAGCGCGATGGACCATCTCCCATCCGCCCTTTCTGGCTCGAGTGCTGGAACAGAGCCGTGTGGAGGCGGAGGTGGAGGCGGAGGAGGTCACACAAGTATAGCACAGCAGTGAGCTGTGAGCTGTGAGCAGTGGCCAGTGGCCAGTGGGCAGTGGACTGTGGGCTGTGGGCTGTGGGCTGTGTGCTGTGTGTAGCCTGGCGACACAGTCATTTGACTAATGACTACATAATGATACTGGTGTAGATATAGAGGGACTGACTGGCTTGAGCTGACGGGCTGTGTGACAGTCCCGTGCCCTTACACGCCTGAGGCACGCTGCAGCACGCTGCAGCATCTGGTGTGGTGTGGGCCCCGGCGCCGGGGCCGGGGGGCCGGGGGCGGAGTGTGCAAAGGGCAGGTCCAGTGAAGCCTCACGCAAGGCAGCAGGGCAGCAAGGCAGCAAAGGCAGCCGAGTATCTTACATGACATCACAACGACAGCGCAACGACTACACTTTTTTCCCGACCGAGATTCAGTTTGCCGGGAACAACAACCAGATGAAAGCATATAAAATTAAAGGGAACCCAAAAGTTTGGAGCGGGTTGTGAAGACTAGAGAGTGTGGCCGGAGAAGTTTATATCGCTGTGGTAGTGAGCCAGTTCGCATAGGGTCAGGCCTATGACAATACCCCACAGTAAAAGTATTTTTCGTCCCGAATCAACGCACAAAACAGGTTGTAATCTTTTTGAACAATTCTCTTATGGAAGTTTGTATAAATTTGTATAATGAAAAGTATTAGATTCATATGTTAAATAATGAAGTTATTATATTATTTTGATATCTAAATCTTTACATAATAGAATTGTTTTGTTTTAAATTTATAACGTTTAATTCGCTGATACTGGATAAAAATTTGAATTTAACTTATATGTTGACAAGATGTGGTAAGTTGATATAATAAATGTAAAACAATACGTTTTTGAAATCCTAATATCTATAATTTATACAGTTTTAGATTTTTCCTTTTTATCAGGCTTTTTAGCCAGACAGAACATCGTGGTCCGGTTACAAATTGGATTTGGATAGGCGTTCGGGTTGGTTAGAGCTTTGAAGTAAACAGTCGGGTTTTTGGGAGCGTTAACATCGATAGAAGTTTTACTAATAGTAATTGAAGCTACATTGGCGGGTCAGGTTAATCGGGATAAGCTAAGTGAAATTACCGAAAGTCGTCGTTATAACCTTTTAAGTCTAGGTGTTGGAACAGCAGTCAATACCAGTATAGTTAAGTCAACTATACTGACAGTTAGTTGATTGTATTGACTACAAATTAACTGTATTTTGTAGGATTAACTACAATTCATTTGCAGTAGGTACCTATTTCAGGTTAGGGTACGGGCCAAGCAATTGACAATACAAATTAGTATGTAAACTAGCTAGTAGTTTGTCAAATATAGAATAATACATCTACTACTTGACTACGCAATACTGTTGTTACTTCCACCACGATTCGAATCGGCAATATTGCAACATCTAAAGGCCTATCATTGGCAAGGCTTCTCAATACTACTCAGTGCTTACTAAGTTAAGCACAGATTGGCTAGGTAGAAGAAGAAGCTACTTTTCTGTTACGCTTTGCATCAGGAAAATTTTTTGTGAAGGGCCTTATTACTATGTCTGCGGCTAACAGGTAGCAGAAAGGAAGACTTTTGAATATGTTTGCACCCTACAGGCACTTAAAAGTGGCGACAGTATCGTTATCATTAAAAACAATAAGAAATCTTTATTAAACCTTCTTAAAGACAAACTTTGAGACTAATTATAAAAAGTCTTAAGGATTATCAAGTTATTACAATTAGAAAACGGCTTAATCGCTACTACTATTATAAGTACTACTATTGTAAATCGCAAATCATAAAGTACAAAGTTATATAACAAATAGCAATTTAAATAATAAACAATTTTCAACCTTTTTTATACCAACCCATTATCCTTTACACCAATATTTTCCCTCCCCTTACATCACGAGATCGTTAATTGTTAAGGTCGTTATTTTAAGCGAAAACTCACAGAATCGCCAAGTCGCGCCAAGAAAGCTACGTGCATAGCCTTATACTAAATCGCTAAATCTCTACGTTTTCAAATCGTTAATTTCTTTGGCTTAAACCACCAAGTTTCTATATCACTTGAATTCACTAAAACTTGCTAGTAAAAATGTTAAAATAACAGCGGAAAATATAAAAATAAAGACCGTTGAGGCATTTAGATCCCCTTTTGCTAAGTATTATGACAAATACTTTTCGTTTGAGGATACGAATGATTATTTAACGGAAATTTACCTAGCCAACTTCGTTGGCTAATTTATATTCAACTTGAATCCTTTTAAGGCTAATTAAGAAAACTGGGTTTTTAGGACTTTTACAAACACTTTGACAATTGGATTATTAAGGTGAAGAATAAGACTATGGGTATTATTATACATCTCTATAGTTAGTAAGTGGCTACGCTGTAAGTAGCACCTTTGCAGAGTGCACGGTAACGTATCACGCTATAAGGTGCATTGTTGCAGAGTGTATGATAGCGTGCCACTGCCTAGAAGAGGAATTAGCAGAGTGTATAGTAGAATGCTACTGCCCAGGAGGGAGATTAGTAAACTGTATAGTAAAGTGTCACTACTTGAGTGAAAGCTTATAAGCTTTCACTTAAGGCATAAACTCTCTAATACCTTCTTTTCCTTTTAACTATCTATTTTTAATACATACTATAATTCTTTTACTATAAAATTTACGTTAACGTATTTGGGAAAATAAATCTTACCGATACTAATTAGTAGCCGACTCGGTTGACTATAAATAACTTAAAAAAACGAACACAAGTTAAATACCTATAATATAATATTAAAACGATCTCAAATATCCGTATTTCAACTTAATTGTCGTTACGATGGCTTCAAGCAACGCTAAGATTAACATTGTTACCAACGCTACCTGAAGGGGGAAAAAATTCATACGCTTAATAAAAATATATGAAGGTGTAGAAAGATTGTAAAGTAAAGTGACTTTGAAAAGAACAACTTTAGTACGCTATTATTAACTCGGTTGGTATCCTATATATTAAAAGCTTCAATACGCTACTACCAACTAAGTTAACGCTTTGGACGTATCTGTGTACTTTTGGGAAAGCATTTTATCACGTATTAAGCAACGTAAACTAAAACACTAAGTTTTGGAACCCTTTATTGGAGCTCATCCGATTTGAAAATAACATTTGAATCGTTTACAAACTTCAGGAGCAGCTAAAACGCAACTTTTGAAACGCTCCCACAATTACTTCACGCTATAAAAGCAATACCCAAACCGCTTACTAAATGTATACCACTTTTTTCAAATACATTTCGAAACGCTTCTGAATATTTCGCATGATTTCAATACATTATTCGAAGCGCTTATAATATCAAACCTTTCATATTATTTCAAACTTTATAACCCTGCTTTCTTTTACTCTAGTTACCCTTACACACTATATTAACACGTTCGTCCTAAATTACATCACATATTTTGAATCTATTACTTACGACGTTTAAATTTAGTAATTAACTAGTTAGTATAATGTAAGCTCAATATTAGACGACTAATTTCAAACGCTTAACTCGTTTGTTATCACATCTTATTTAAATAACATTCATTCTAATAAGTGTTAAATGCGTTACTTAAAACGTTGTATGACATTTTATTCGTTATTTATTTATATATTATACGCTTTCATTGAAACCGTTCCATTTTATATATTCTTATTTGCTATCTAATTTCGCAAACCCTTTAAATAAAAAATCTTAAATGTACCAAATTCTCGAATATTAAGTTATAGTTATTTTTTTCACTTCTTCACTAATTTTAGAAAACACCTAAGCCAACTTTTTAAGTGCTTAATATACCCCGCACTTTTGTAACCATATATTTATCCCAAATATCCCCATATGAAGTAAGCGAATATATAAACCTCCTATTTCAATACATGAAACTCCGAAGGAATATTTGACAATTTTTTAACCTGAAAATGTAGGATAATATTATTAAAGCACCAGCGGAAAACTTTAACCCTTAGGCGACGAATATGTACGTTATGAACTATGATTTTTACCTATTGAAAAGACAATATCCATGAGATTGATATACGCGATAATTCCTGCAAAAAAAAAAAACAATGAACGCTAGAAATGTGGCATACAATAAACTACTCGGTTTCTAAAGTACTAAGTGCTTAATTATGAAGCAGCATAATTAATACCCCAGGTGGGGAAAACAGCTGTATTACAAAAGCCCTATTTATCACAGATCAACTCGATGAAATGCCAGAATGGAAAGATAAAGAACTATGGTAAGTGGACTTTGTAAATAAATATTGGATAGCGGAACGTGAAAGATAAATTATTAAAGAAATACGGAAGAAGTTTCGAAATATTCTATGTATAAAAAGTTTAAGACGGTACGAAAGATTAAAAGCGCCCCGCAAAAGGTATACGAAGTTTGAAAAATTAATAAAAGAGATAGAAGGTCTATGAAGATTATTTACCATTCAGGTCGAATATGGTTACTATTTAAAATACACTTTTTAAAAAAGACACAGACTGGAGTACTTTCTGAATATAACTAACTCTTTCTTCGGCCGCAGTAATAGCGGTCTAAATATAGAAAAAGATACTCCTAGAGAAAAGATAAGCGGCGTAAAACGATAATACGAACCTTAAGAACTAATAACTACCAATTACGACGCTTATCGCGACCTTTCACTCCACTGTTTCTTCACTTATAAAAACGACTTTACGAAACTTATCAACTTAGTTAGGCTATAGAATAAAGACGACAATTATAGTGACAAGCTTTACAATATTTCTGATAATGAAATCCGAATAATATTAAATAATTATAAAGTATTAAATATTAAACTCTTTTAATTTTATGTAAATTCACCCGATATATTCATGAGGTAAGTTAAAAAGTGGTACATATACTATATTATGTAATTGAATATATTTACGAACTACGATCACTGTTAAAGAACGTATTTGGATGTAAAAATGAATTATGAAATTTACGACAAAGACTAGACATATATTAATTAGAAATCCGTAAGAAATTGACCTAAAAACTTTGATTTAACCCTATAAGATGTTTCTACCACTCTACTAACGAAGTTCTAGAAATATTAGGCAGCTTTTGAACCAAATTACAAGGGAAACCAACTGTTTTTTTCAGTGGTTATTTAAAAAATGCCGCGGAAATCAAGACTTTAACTTTGAGTTATTTAAGTCAGAAAAATTGGAGGATTTTTATATAATCTTTAAAACATCGTTTGAAACCTCGATACACTGACAGGCGAGCTTCGAATTAGTGTTTATAATAGAAAAATCCAAAAACAAAGTCTAAATCACTAAAGTAAACCTCGCCGAACCACTTTAGCACGTTCTACACCAACGATTCAAATTATAACTAAAATATAAAAGGAAAAAACGTCCTAAATACGGTTATGAAAACGAAAAATACTAAGGAAAAATTCCTGAAAACAAAAGAAAAAGTAGTTACGAGTGGGGAAGACCTTACAATTAAATACCAAACTTATCACAAATACTATAATACCTGCAGAAAAGTATACAAAGTTTTACAGAGTTTTAAAGGCGATGTATTATATATAACAAAGTCAGATATTAGTAGAATAATTATTCGATGTACGAGTAAATTCGGGTTAAAAGACAATTCAAGCCGATTACCCACCCTAATACCAGACGAAAGCCAATTTTACAACGTATATGGCCTATTTCGAAAACGCCAAAAAGGAATTGAACGCTTACCTTTACAAATATACTTTTAGAAAAGATGATTTAGAGAAAAAAGAGACTTAAATAATAATTTAGAATAAGGAAACACACTAGAGAGTATTTACAAACTTGTAAGACGCTTTAATTTGGCACATTATAGGCTTGGATGGCGAAAGAAACGTGTTAAACACTTATACAGCGTCGTAATTTACACTTTTCAACAGGTATGGCAACTGGTTTTAGGGTACTATACTAGATATCGGCGTATAAAAATTTCGACCGCTGGAAAACAATAATTCGACGTTTTCGTAACCAAATTTCCTAAATTTCAACCTGACTAAATAGGAGAATACTAGAAAGTTTTATCCGGAAAAGAAACTCGTTATTACTTAATACAATCGTTATGAACATACAATTCGAACCGGTCAAGTTTTACGTAATTCTTTTGAAAACGCCATTTTTATTATCGTTAACTAACATAAACAAACTTGAAATTAAGGTTCTTAATACGACTAATTAACTTATTCACGCTTCGGATAATGTATCCGTACCGCTTCTTTTTAAGTTTAAATACCTATTGTTGGTAGAGCTTTAGACATTATAAAGTTGTCGATTCGATTTGTAGAATTAATAGTAGTAATGTATGGTCAAGTGGTAGATGTATTGTTCTAGGTTTGCCAAACCGCTATCTTGTCTACATAGTAATTTGTATAGATAATTACTTGGCTAGAGCCTTGTGTAAAGTATAATATACTGTAATCGACTAAAACCTAATATAGTAAGCCCACACAAAATAATATACTCAACTTATAGTTCGTATAATTAACTTTACTATAAGTAAAGTTGACCTACTATACTGCAAATAATACTATTCCAATACGAACGGCTTTTTAGGTTGCGTGTATATGATAGTATATTAACTAATCCTTTCCAGTAAACGTTAAACTGCGATCTCGTTAACTAGATAGGCCCTTGTTAATTTCAATTAACCTCCGCATTAATATATACCTATTTATATATAAATTGACCCTAATTGTTGTCAATTGATCTACGCCCTCGGGTTTTGCCTTCATAGACTCCTATAAAAAGTTCTTCCACTATAAACATATGTAATCATTTACTTTAACCGTGTTAATTAAACAAATTGACATCGTTATTTCCCTGACAATCTTCCAATTCTCCAACATATCCTTTACTATCGCCACATAACTTAGGCTTACCGGGCGATCTAACAACGTAACCTTCAATACGTATAATTATTCTACTCCTATTTATAACTCTTTTAAAGGGTTTTTCAGTAATACCTTTATTATAATGTTAATATGATTATCTTTACCATTAAACTATCGGAACTTCTTAATCTTTCTTGTTTTTTAGACTTCGTAAAATGTTATTATGTCGATTATCAGATGTTCTTCGTTGGTAATTCCGAGTTTCAGAAGGTATTCGAATAATATTTTCGAGTTGATACAGATTACCACTAGGATTAAAGGAATTTTAAACTGCCTGGTAATAACGCTAAGAGTTTTCCAGAATACCATAACTATATTAAAACCTGTTATTATACCATAAACTTTGAAAACTAACACGCTTTATATAATTTTTTATATTTGATAAAGGTTTAATATTTTAGGCTACCAATAATGCTAAACTGGTTTTTCCGACTATCTTTATCAACAAGGGCTATTAAAAAGCTGATCTGTAAAGACAAGTCAAAGTTATTTGTAAAAGACCTATTTGTAAAGATTATCACCTTGGCCGTAGATAAGTCAATTAGAATTATATTGATCCCTTGGTCCTAATTTCGTATCTGTCATTTAATTTTCTTATCAAGATGGTTAAAGTCGTTACCTGTTGAATTTTATATTTACTCCGTAATGAAGATTTCGTAAAAGATTTTCGGTTAATATAAGGTAGCAATATAGCTGCTACGAATACGTTATTAAGTACCGTTAGGCCTTAGTTACGTTAATTTTATCGAGTATAGCTCAATTAGTGCCTTGGCATTGTGAACTAAACTGAGGCCAGTATTGATACTAAATATATAGATTATCGATCCATTAAAGTTAAGTTGATTTCTCTTTACCAACGTTATCACCGACTAATAATTCAAGAGCTTAAAGTCTATAATCCCTATTATTTCGATGTTATAAAGCTAGCCATTCCTATGAAAACGGTATCTTTAGTTTGTATACCTACTAAGTCAAAGTCCCTCTTTTACGTTACAAATAAACACGGGTCGTACTTCAAAGACTTTATACCTAACCTATTGGTAGGGATTTAGATTGTTGCAACGTTGTCGATTCGAATCGTTGTCGAAGTAAAAGTAGTATTGCATTGGTTAAGTGGTAGATGTATTGTTCTAGGTTTGGCAGACCACTAGCCGGTCTGCACTGTAATTTGTATGGCCAATTGCTTGGCTCATACCCTAGAGTGAAGTGCAGCATACTGCACTCGACTTACACCCAATACGGTGAGTCCACACAAACAACACACTCAACTTGCAGTACAGTCAACTTTACTGTAAGTAACGTTGATCTACTGCACTGCATGTAGTACTATTCTAACAAAACCGTAATTTAAAGAACAACTAATAGGTTAGGAACCAATAATTGTTAGCTTTGGTTAGTCCATATAAAAGGTCAATATATCGTATTACTATTCCTAAAGGGTAGATGGGTCGCAATTTCTATAGCCATTCCAATAATACGATCCGCTATAGGTCCGTTACTAATTACATATAAGTTTGCGTTATATTAAGACTATTATATATAAATTTACCTTTATTCCTAGGTAGTAAACTTGCTGTTAAAGAGATTAATAAGCGCTAAATAATCTTTTAAATCGTTTGAGATTATATAAGGATTAAGTCTTTATCTTTATCGACGTATCTTTAAGTGATTTAACGTGATTCTGAATAAGGCAGCCTCTTATTCTTGCCCTTAAACTCGTAAATAATCCTCCACTTGAAGTTCATAACGTTTGGGTTTTAGAGGTTAAAATTAACTTTCATCACGAATTATACGATTCCACGAGTTATCAAACCGTTAATCTCAACCTTATCGCTTTCCTTAACAGGCCTGCCAGAAGTTTTAATAATGTGTTGTACTCGGAGCTTTAATATTAAGTTTTTATTATCTTTTTTTCCTAATTACCGAAGTAATATTGTAGATAAAACTTGGTGTATATTCCTCCTCTTTAATATTCCTATTTTTCTAGGGTTATCCGTGCTGGTAGCATTTTATTAGCTTATTGATAACGGTTGAAAAAGGGTTGTGTTAGCTAAGTCATTTAACTTAAGGGTCTTTATCGTTAAAAACCATAATATAAGGCTTAACTTAAGTCATTCGAAAAGATATAGAACCGTTGACAATTTTAATGACTATTTTAAAATTAACGATATGAAATTTTTTATAGACCTTTCTACTTATGTAGTTCCTACTATACGAGGACTTTATTTTGTAAAGTCAAAGTAAATACATTTATTGTTATAGGGCGGTTTTTTTTAAAGGTCATTGTTAACCTAATAGCGTACCAATTCTTTCCATTGTTTTCTTAATGATTTACCATAGGCCACAACTCGTTTTTAGTTACTTACTCATGACAGAAATTTACTCGTCAAACTTAGGTATGCTTTAAAGACTAGGAACGTTAACATGACGCTCTTTACCATTATCTAAAATCATACCTCCGTATTTGTAAAACCTTTATTCATTAATATAAATATATTATATACTTAACAAATTAGGGCTTGTCGCTTGTGTTTTTCCTTCAATTTGGACTTGAAACTTTTATAGATCTTCGTTCACATATTAATAGTTCAATCATCGAAAAGCTTACGATATTTGCGAAAAGCGCGTTCGCCGTGGTCAAATTTCTCGCTACCGTCTTATTTAACAATAAAGTAGTCAACGAAGTTGACTAAGTACCATTTAATTAAGTTTTCGTCGACATTTAGCCTCTAAAGATCTTTATCATACTTCTTTAAAAAGAGGGATCCGAAGGCTTTAATCACTTTTTTAAGGTTTTAGGGTGGTAATTTCTTCAGATATTAGGTAGCGTAGGACTTGGTAGGTGAAGGACTTGTTGTTTTGGCGTTAAATCGTGTAGTAACTTAGCGACTTAGCGATAGGTCGCGCGATAGGTCTTTTTTAACTTTAGTTGGTATTTTCGTTTAAAATAGCAATCTTAACAATTAAGTTATCGTAAGAAAAGCGAAAAAAGTAAAGCAAGGGCAAAGGTTTAGTATAAAAGGTAAGGTTGAAAGTCGTTTGTGATTGGTAGTAAAGGTCGAAGGTTAAAAGTTGTAAGCCGTAAAATTTAGTCGTTTTTGTGGTAATTACACCCGCAATAGTATTAACTTAACCATTTGCTTACTCGTCAAACTTCAAGATTTCTAACAATTTATTTTAACGTTTTAAAAGAAGATTCATAAAGATTTCTTAGTGTTTTTAATAGCGATACTACCGCTACCTTTAAACTGCTGTAAAGACTGCTCCAATAGTAGATTCCCTTTGAAAAAATCTGTCCTTTATACTAGCCTTCGTTATTAACATAAAACGTAACTGTGAAGTAGAATTTTTATTTCATTTGATCGATATATGCTTAATATAATAAGTACTAATTAGTATTAGTAAGGCTTTGGACAGTGTACCTTTGTTGATTGGATTAGTCGAAGTAATAGTAGTATTACGAGGTAAAGTGGCGAATGTATTATTTTAGGTTTGGCAGATCATTAGCCGATCTACAAAGTAATTGTATAGCTAATTACTTGACCCGTGCCTTAGGGTAAAGTGTGACATACAGTATTCAACTTATAACCAATACAGTAAGTAAGCCTTCACAAAATAATACACTCAACTTTCAGTCAGTATAATCAACTTTACTGTAAGTAAAGTTGACTTAATATACTGTAAATACTACTATTCTAACACCAATGTTTTTTTTTTAAAAAAAAGAGAGACGCGTGTAATGAAATCCGTTCACCTAGGGTAACTGGAATTCAAAATATTATACAATCTATTTGAATAGTCGGCCTCAGAACGTCGTTTACGGTTTCTTTACGTGATAAGATATATAAATATAGGAAAAAAAGTAACAAAAGCGATCGAAAAGTTTTGCCACAAATATTAGTTATATTCGCAAATTTTACAGAAGTTGAAATTCCGCCTTGAAAACGATATAAACTTTGATTATGAGGTTATTATAAAAATTATATACCTTGACAATCTGTCTGTATTATACGCCGTTGACGTAATAATATTATTTTAAGTTGCGAAATTTAAGCGAAACGCTTCGGTTACGAATTACTAGGATACTTTGGTAAATCACTGGACAAACTTCTTTTTAGGGCCGCGGAACTGGATTTCCTACGACGCAGGTATAGCTTTAGATTCTACTAAATAACGAACTAAGGTTAGAATTACTAACAATAAGTGTAGGAAAATACAGGTGAAAGTACTATAAAATATTGTAAAATACGAACGGTATTATGTAAGAAGTTAAAAGGTATAAATTTTACAAAGTTTATCCTATCAATAGCTATAAACGTTGTAAATAACACTTTTAACTCGAATAAGCTAATTTTAACACTTTTTATTTTCGGTACCCACCCTATAGTCTATACAGACTTAGTAAGATTGACAGTTACAATATAAAGGGCAAATACTGTGGTGAAAGCTATGCCAGTATTTCGTTTTTTTGCGAGCCGGGAATAATATTTCGAAATTATTGGCTAAAAAGAACGGCCTACGTAAGAGTAGCTTCGTGAACCTATCATTATAGTTTGAAGCCCTAGTTTGGAAAACTAAGGACGAATAGACTGGCCTTTAGAGAATTGACAGGTTTAAAGGTTACGATATACTTGTGGATTTGCTAAATAACACGAGCTTATGTCGTTAAACGTTGGTACGAAAGTAAAACAAGGAAAAGGCGAACGATAAAAGACTAAGAACGTAATTCGAAAAGTGATATCACCTAAATTATTTTTTCAATAACGAATTTGGACCGCCTTCGAGACCTATATACCTTCTAGATACATGTCTATAACCTTTTTCACTTCATAAAACCGGTTAATTCATACGACTGAAACTATTACCACGCTGTTAAAGGCGTCTATTCAGTTTCAAAATAAAATAAAAACGTTTCAACGTTTTTATCGTAGAATATTTTATCACTGAAAAGGAAACGGCGGGCTCTAAATTGAATATGAAATTCTGTGACTAGAGAATTATAATAACCCTAAGTAGACCATTTAAATAGTTAATTTATATGGAAACCTCCGTTTAAATTAAATATGACCTTTTCTCTTCAAAGGTTTAACGTAGTAATTTATGGCGTTTACAGATTTTCCCTTACCTGTTTAATTTATATGGTCAAAGATAAGAATGAAAAACCTTATAAAAAGGCCGTTTTATAGTTAAGGAGTACGATAACGTTGGTGAAAGGGATATTATAGCCTAATCGCCAACTTTATAATGGGAGAGTCATCGTTTAATTTTAATATTTGTGGCTTGTCTTTGTCCCTTTTATAATGTTTGTATTAAGCTTCCCAATATGACAAAAATTTATATATAATTAAAAGCATTTTCAAAGTGGTATATACCAATATATTATTGTAAAGATTCTAAAATACTATCTATTCGAAACGAATTTACGTATATTTACATTAGTTTATAGACTTGTTCAAGTTAGGATGTACTGGTATTATACTTATCACAAGTATTATAAGAAGCTGTTTGAAATAGCTAGTTCTAATTTCGATCTATAATTATTAATCTTAATACCACGTTCTAAATATTGAAACTTATTGGAATGTAAACGGAAGATACATTCATGTTGTGTAACGTATTGGTTTTCGTTGTAAGAAAGAAGAAACTTTGAAAGGCCGGTTGAAAACCACGTTCAGATACTATTTTTGAAAGTCTTTTTTTTAGTAAGTTCCGGTTTTTTTTCACGATTTTAATGGCTCATACTCCAAATTTAGTTGGTATATACCTTTAAGCTGACAACTTCCGCGATCGAAATGATAAAGATTGTGTGATAACATATTATATTGATTATATATATTGAAAACCCTAACGTTCAACCTCTGGTTTAAAGTTTTTGGATTATATGCCATGGTTATAATAGCGATAAAGAAGGGGAAAAAACTTAAGCTGATTTGTTAATCATAAAACTTATCTTTGTAATCATAGTAAGAGGTATTGGATTTGTAGTAAATCTAGTTATTAGTAAACTTGTCATTTTTTAGCTAAGAGTTATAAATAATAAGTGACATATTTTATATAGTATATTATCGGTTTTTTAGTAAAATTACTTAGATTTTTTTTCAATTTCTTAGGAGAAAAGGTTGTTAACTTTGACGATATGTTAAGGTAAGTTACATGGTATAATAATTTCGTTTTTGAAACAGTTTGGTGACTAGCCCAACACGTTTTCCTATACTGTTTTAGTGGTGAAAACCCTTACATCTTCTTTGAAGATTAGGTATTTAACCATTTATATACTTTTAATCTTTGCGATAGTTATGCGGATTACATTTCAGGGTATTATATTCAATACTCGGGCAATAAGGAACGTTACCGGATGATATTCGTACTACCTGGCATTACGACAGAAAAAAATCATTATTACGATAATTGATTGCTTAAATGTTGGTATGGTTAGAGTTTGTTTCGGTTTAGGTTCATATCTATTGTTATTAGGATCGAAGATTGTACAAATAGTTGTTTGGCCGATTATGTTTCATAGCCTTAAATCTATTATTCTATTTTTCTTCTATTTTGAATATATAAAACTCTTCAATGTTAACGTCGACGTCAATATTAACGAATTGTTTAAAAACGGCCGAAGGTTTCATTCGCCTTTCAATAGAGGTATCCTTAATGTCATTTTCAAGGATTAGTGGTAATATGATTGAATTTAATGAAGTTAAATATGCGTTCATAATACTTGTGTTTTAATTACTTGGTAGTCAATATATGATGTTATTTTTGAAGTCTTCATAATATAAAAATGTTGAATGCTTTGTCCTGAAGTATATAATAATATTTTGTTGTTGTTTTTGAAAATATATCTAAACCCTAGGAAGATTTAAATTTATATCATAAGAAGATGAGGATTTCAATCACAATATTTTTGTTTATGTGTTTTATTTGGATAATAAGGTTTTGTTCTACTTTATAAATTGCGAAATATTTATATGACCTTAAGTTCTTTGAGTTTGAATCAGTGAAAACCCCGTGGAAAACGTTAGGAATATTGTGGATTAATATAGATTCGTGTTTATCAAACGTTGTCGTTTACGACGTGAATACTAATTATGAAACGGCAAAGTTTGATACAGATGTTAAAATAATAGGGATTGAATTTAAACAGATACTTGTTAAAGTTTATTGAAGTATTCAAAATGTCGAAAAGATATATATATTATTTTGTAGGGCGTATAATATTTTTATGTTGGAGATTGAAAGTTTTATATATTAGGAGGTATTTCTCTTGATGGTAGTGAAAAGCTTGAACCACATTGTAGGCCTTGATAGCTGGGTGTTAACTTTGTTGATCTTTAGAGTATATAATTCTTTGAAAAGTACATTTTCGTTATTAACAAATACCCAGAACAGGGTGGTGGCGTACGGTAAAGCCTTGAAAGAAATACGGAAAGAATTGATACGGAGTTAGTTTAATAATGTTTTTAACATTCAAAACATCCTTAAGACCATGTATGAATTATTTGTGCCATTATAAAGTGAAGTTTTCGTGTAGTAACAGCCATGAAAATAGGATAACTTATCTAAAATCCTGAGTATTGCAAATTTTGAAAGAATGATTGAAATTTTAACGGTTTTGCAACGTTTCTCATGATACAGGTTGAACATAATATTAGAGCGATTAAAGGTAACTATACTAATAAAAAGGTTTAAATCTAAAAGAATCAGCTAATATGATTCTATCTTTTTTGTACTTAACAAGTTCTTGAAACATTAAAAATGTGTCAAATCATCAAATAAAACTAAAATTGAACATATGGAATATACATTGAGCTGAATTTAAAATATTATTTGGGTTAGTATGAAGAATAAACATGATTAAGATTTGGTTGTTAAGTTTCGCAAACTAGGAATTATTAAAACCTAAGATAGTTTTTGTGAATAGAGAGGTATGTTTGGGATTCATGGAAATTTTATTCCTAGAGTCCTATAATTTGTGCTTCATGGCGACTTTAACTCTCAAAATACAAATGTTAGGATTTTAAAATCGATGATTATGTATGAGGTTTAGGGTAATACTATGGGAAGACTTTATGAAAATTTACATTTAGTTGTTTGAGGATATAGTAATAAAAGTAAAACCTAAATCTTTACGTAATATGTAACAATATAAATAATGATCCACGTTTGCTAGTTATAATGGCAATAAATTCGTTGGATGAGATTGATAGGATATTTATCTTTCGTAACTGGAATATAACCTCAATGTAAATATAATCGCCCATCAATTTATAAAGAGTCCTTCTATTGAAATTTCTATAAAGACTTAATTATAAACACACTTGGTAGACGGTTATACGATATTTCAAGGTATTATATGAGTTACTTAAAATAATTATTTATTGGTTTTCAATTCATAAGTCGTATTGTAAGTCGAAGTTTAGTATGGAATTTTTCATGTACGAAACGTATTTGCTAACTACGAAAGATAAGGATTTCGGCTGAGTGAGTATGTAAATTATTAATATGTTTTCCTTCAAAAGAATTTATAGTTTCAAAATATGAAAATAATATATAATTTGGAATTCAAAATTCTATAATCATTAGCTGGTCGCGACTTTCGTAGAGGGTAAATATTAAGATTGTAATGGATCATGAATTCGTAAAAGTTGTGATAAGGATGTTAATATTCACGTTAGCTTTCGTTAAATAATTTATATTCTTAATTTAGTTATAATTGATTTTATATTTATGTTCCAAGATTATAGGTATTTGGAGCAATGCATTTGTGGCAGTTATATCGCGATTTTATGTTGTTTGAAGGTTTTATATAATTTTTCGATTGAGTTTTGAATTTAGAACCTAACGGATAAAGATTAATATGCGTTAACTAAAAGGTTCGATTAGCAAATAACAAATTTGAACTATGAGGTGAATATGGTTTCAATTAAGCTGTCAAAGATTGAATCAATGATTTTTGCAAACATATTTTTCGTAAATGATACCGATTTCTAGTCACAGATTGGATTTTTAATGACAATATTTAATTAGCCTAGATTATAAGAAGACTCATTTTAAATTACCAGAAAACTTTTTATTGGACTTGAGTGGAATATAAAAAGATTACTCAAAGCGTGTTAGATTTGGAAGTTTGCGGTATAATAACCGGGTTCAACGTAGGTATAGGGATATAGAAAATCTTGAATATTGTCATTAGGTATTGGAATATTTTAGTTATTTTGGGTTTGATTTGTGCCGATTCGAAAAGATTATTCAAATGTCTTTGGAAACTAGGAATAATTAGTGAAAACCGATTTATGATTAATTTGGTAACACTTCGTGGAGCTTACCAATGTAAACAAATCAAGCATTTTAGTTGGATTGATAGCAAGTATTATCCAACAGATATTATAACGAAGTCGGTATCAAATAAAGCTGTGAAAAGTTCATGAATAGCAATAAGTTAACTATACGTATCGAGAGTTACGTTAAGAAATCCCTTGGTAAAGTTAAGTTACGTATCGACGATCAGAAAACAAAATAGGGCTACCTCAGAAAATTAAAAAACTGTTCGGGAACTGAAACTGACAACTTGATTAACTAGTACGGTTGAATTAAAGGTTTGTATAAATTTGTATCGAAAGAATTTTGTGCGGAATTTAATGAAGTCAGAATTCAGAACCGTAAGGTAATGAAAGTCAATTTGAATAAAGAACTAATAGGGGTATCGCCAGTTAATCAGGACGTATCGTAAAGGTTACCGGAAATAAATGGTTGACTATACTAGCGTCTGCGCACAAAAAAAAATTATTAGTTCTGGAATTGTAGTCATTATAATAAAGTTATTTAACCCTAGTTTTATGTAAGTTGATTGTATTAACTACAAGTTAAGTGTATTGTTTTGTGGAATTGATTGTATTGACTTTGAGTTAAGTATAATATGTGTATAATTTGAATTAGGATATGTGCCAAGTAATTGGCTTTGTAAATTAGTGTGTAGACTGACTAGCGGTTTGCTAGACCTAGAATAATACATCTACCACTTGACCATGTAATACTATTATTACTTCGACCACGCTTTAAATCGACAATATTATAACATCTAAAGACCTATCATTAGCAAGGCTTATTAACACAACCTTTTATTAAAGTCCTGAGGAAAAAGTTATTTTTAAACGGGTTAATTTTCCCTTTCTCACAAAATTTTTCTTTGATATATAAAACCTAACCGAAGAAACGATTTAAAAACTGATTATTACAGATAAGCCTTAAGGATCTAATCGTTTTAACATGATGGAAAAAGGTCCTCCGCATTGCAAAATACTACTCCCGTTATTTACCATATGCCTAATATGATTAAAAGATTTAAAATAAGAAACTTTGAGGAATTATTAGTTGTTCAAGTACGCGGAATTTGAAATTTCGTAATACAATTACTTTGTTTACCATTTATACAGATTATGTGAAATTGGAATACTCTACAATATAAGAAAACATATTTTAACATCATTACATTAATTTCAAGAGTGTTTCTGATTTTATTTTTAATTTCTTTACAATAATAAAGTAAATTACTAGCAATTTCATACGTTATTATGAAACGATTAAAATATCCTTAGAAACTTTTCCGATCCTCATTCTTGAAAACAGGAATTACGACTTATTAACCTTAAATAACTAATGAATTTTTTGTTTCCGAACTTGCTTGTATCTTACCGTATCAATTAACGTCGAATCTATTCTCGAAAACCGCAAATCTTTAATGAATGAAAAAATTCAAAATATTTGAAACACCGTTATTACCCGATATACCATATATCTTCGCTTAATTTTTATGGTGTATATAGGTAACTATAAATTACATGTAGATATTCGCGTTAACGGAAACTAAATACTTAAGGTACCCATTTGGAAATACACGATAAAAGATAATAAAATTTTCAATTTTCGCAGTAATATTCAGGTTTATGTTTTTTTAATATTACTGAACATGGCCTAGTATATAGCTAGTATTATATAACATCTGCTATTACGTATATAAAGTAGATTCTAGTGGGAAAGATCGTAATACATTGCCTCATAACCTACATCACTTGATATTTATTACAAATAGTTTCAGAAAAATCATTATCTTACAATCTTTCATAACTATTAACGTCAAAACTTATGTAAGCGAGTTTAAAAACTACCATTAAAGATTCTATAATTTCCTTTGTGCAATAGATAATAATCGCGACGCGAATGAAAAAAGTAACGTCTTAAAACGCCTTTACAAACTATTGGATCATGAATAAACGTTTGAAAAGTTTATTCCATCCCCCAAAAATGACGCTATTTCATAATCTAACTGAAATTTCTAAGTCATATTCATTCTTTCGTTATATACTGTTAATTCAATTGAAAATTCTTGATCTATAATTATCAATCAACATTAAATCATAAAATTATTTAAATTTTCAATATCAATCTGTTCGTAATGATATATAATTACCATATCAACTTCATTTTAACGGTTTAACATTGAATTATGAGAATAATAAAACCTTGTGTAACGACTGAATTTTTTTTTTTTGACGTTTTCATCATATAATAAAATTGATGTAAATCGAAATAGCAATTATGTAACAAAAAAAAGCCGTTGATAAACACCTTTCTCTATCCAAAAGGTTTTAAATCAAAAAAAAAAAACGTTGGATTCTTTGTCAAAAACCATGAAACAAACCAATTTTCAAAAAAAAACTCGACCAACATTACGAAACGTACCGGGTAACAAATGTTATGAACTCTTATATCAACGAACTCAATATTTTGAACGAAAAATATCCCCGATTTTATTTCAACAAACTTATTCGAACGACTAACGACCGGCTTTTAAGTGAAAACATCCATAACTACCAATTAAATGCTATCGACATCGTCGTGAAAAAACAATAAAAAAGAACACAAATATCGCATTTAAAACACTTTAAAAGCTCGAATTAATTCCTAAATTCATTGTGTTTAGACCGGAAACCTTATTAAATAAAAATTTGTATTTAAATGGATGAATGAAATCCAATTAACTTAAAACCCATATATAATCTTTCATTGTACCATTACTCTCAATTTTTGGAAATTTCGTTATAACTCTAACGAAAAAGAAAGCTATTTCGCTAGATCCGCTAACAGATTCGCGTTTAAACTGCATAATGAAATGATTTCTCAAGTCTATTTAAATTTATTACTTCTCTACTAAATTTTTTGTATATAGCTATCGCGCCATTACCAAATATAGTTAATTAAAATGTTCATTTCATTCATATTTATGAAGAAATGAATCAATTTTCATTCAATTGTGTTATCGTCATCCCTAATACCGCCGTTGTTAAAATTCAAATCCAAACCTTTGTCTACAGATAATTTCTCGCCTATTTTACCCAATATATTGAATTTCTCATTAAGTAACAAATTGAGGCCAACGAATTCCTTCATCATTATTAAATAAACTCATAAGTTCATTATTAACCGCTTCTCTCACGTGTTTGAATGGTAATATTTCATTTACCCTATTCTTACACTTTTAATTAAATAACAAAACAATACAATGGTCACTAGATGGAATTGGCGTGAAAAGGGCCGCAATGTTTCTATTACGCATATTAAGTTCGAATTATATTACACGAAAAACCTTTATAGAATTTTTAATTGCAACAATTGAGGTATACATACTAGTTGGACTTTCGGTAATAAGGAGGGAATAACTTAGGTACGAGGTTCTTTACTCTGATTTTCAAAGTTGACCACCTGTTCAACTGATGATTATTCTTTGATAACCTCGTTTATATCAAGGGATAAATCCAAAGAAATATAGGTATAAGCTAAATTCCTACTAGTTAACCTAATAATATACTATTAACACCAAACCATCATATTACCACCACTCATAAGAAAATTATTAATCATTATAAAATAATCAAAATACTTTTGCCTTGAATATACCAGTGTAGTCAACTAATATTTTCCGGTTACCATTGAATTACTCTCTCATAAACTTGCCACAACCCTGTCAATTCCACAGCTAAACTAACCTCAGTTACCTTTTTTTGCGTTACGGTTCCAAGTTCCAGATTTATTAATATCCACAAATAAGCTTGCTGATATAAATTTATGTAAGCCTCTAACTTCACTGTACCAATAAAATAAATCGCTGGCTTCAATTCCCTGGCAGTCTTTCTGTTTCTAAGGGAATCCCTACTTACCAATACGTAACCTA
The DNA here is from genome assembly GCA_038502455.1 of Anisogramma anomala. Lineage (NCBI taxonomy): Eukaryota > Fungi > Ascomycota > Sordariomycetes > Diaporthales > Gnomoniaceae > Anisogramma > Anisogramma anomala. The sequence continues at coordinate 3,275,383 of JASMMZ010000004.1, read as the reverse complement.
ACCTCATCAAGTGGCCTATTAACGTAGCCCAAATGAGTATACTCAGCCTATTTATGTTTATAATATTTTCAAGAGCTTTATTGAACGACCGTTTTGTTATAATATTAGCGGGATTGTTTTTGGTACTTATTCATTGGAATTGTTAAATTTTCTCGTCATTTGAGGCTTTAAGGAATGGTGTTTTGATCGATTATCATGCGTTTTTTGCTGGTGGTTCCGAGTTTCACGAGATATTAAAATATGTTCCTTGAGTTGGTATAGATTACCACCTGGATAAAAGGAATTTTCAATTCCATGCTAACGAAATTAAGTGTTCTTTTTACAATGTTATGCACATATCAAAGCCGGCTATTCTACCGTGAACCTATAAAGTGAGCACGTTTCGTATAATTATTTTATTTTTAATAGAGGTCTAATAGATCAGGTTTCCGTAGATACTAAACCAGTTTCGTTATTTATATTCATTGACGAGAATTATTAGGAAGTTTACTTATCATAATAAGTTTATCGCATTCACCAAAAAAACTGGTTACAAAAATTATTAATTTGTTTGTCGATGGGTCGACCAGAATTATATATTTTTTTGTTTGAATTCTGAATTTGCTACTGTAGCCTTTAATTTAGTCGGTTAAAGTTTTTATTCATTAGGTCTTGTGTTTGTGAAGCATTCGATAGGTTATAAAAGGTCTTTAGTAAGTATAAGTTGTTTATGTAACTGCTATAAGCGCGTTATTTCAAGTATCATTAAGCCTTTATTACTTTTGGTTTATTCATTGTGACTATGTTAGCGTCCTAGTCTTTTTGGCTAAAATTTAGGCAAATATTAATATCGAGTATACGGATTAACAATTTGTTGAAGTTAGGTTGATTGCCCTTGGTCAGAATTGTGATCGGTCCATAGTTTCAGAACTTTGAATCCTCAATTGCTTGCCATTCCAATGTTATAAAGCTTTTGGATCCAATGAAAAGGGTATCGTTAATTTATATACCTCTTAAGTTAAAGGTTTTTATATTATCAATAAATACGGGTCATAGATGAAAGAATTTATACACAACCTTGTTTCAAAGTGCGATTAATAGACTACAAACGAATAAACGCCTGTTCAATACAATCTGTATAGTGGTTTGATATATTGTATTACTGTCTCTAGAGGATATTTGACACGTAATTCCTATAGTAGTTTCAGTAGGATGATTTGTTGTAAATCGTTCATTCACTCTATGTACGCTTGCATTATATTACGGGGATTAAGAGTACAATTTCTTTTAGTCTTGGCTAGCAAACTTGTTGTTAAAACAACTATCAGGCGTTGATCAATTTCTTGAATCATTGAAAACTATGTAAGGATCTAGGTTTTATCTTTATTACCATATCTTCAAGCGATTCAATGTGAGTCATTGTACAGTTCATTCGTGTTTTTACCTTTAACTTCATGTATTATTCTAAATTTAATATTGTAATTTTGGGTTTTAGAGATTGAATTTGTCTTTGAATACAAATTATACAACTCCTCGAGTCAAAAGTCCATTAATCTCGATCTTATCGCTTTCCTTAACGGGTTTTCCGGAGGTCTCAATGATATTTTGTGTCTTGATCTTTACAACCAAATATTAATTATCATTTAATTTCCTGCTAATTTAAACAGTATTATAGATCCGGCCTAGTGTATATTTCTTGTTCTTAATATTCTACCTTCTTGGTAGTTATCTATACTGGCTGCGTTTTATTAGCTTGTCGATTACAGAAGAAGAAGGGTTATGTTGGCTTATTTGCTTGAATTGACCATCTTTATCGCCATCGTCAGTCGCCATAATGTAGGGCTTGACTAAACGAGTTTGGCTTACGTGCTATTACGGTCGCAAGCGAGGACCATAATTTGTTGAAAATAAACTTTACAGGTGGAATTTGAGCGTTGTAAGGCGTATTAGAACTCGCTTATGCCCGTAACTACTGCCTGCACTTGCTCGCAGAGCGTAGCTTCACCAATATGAGTCTTTTATATTGATTACTAATATAATATCGACTTGTTAAGCATTTGATTTAAAAGATTTATTAATGTTTCCTCCTTTTTTTTCTTCATCTACTATCTTCGTTTACCTCGTTATAACCCAATTTTTATAACATTATGCAAGGTAGATGTATTGTTTAAAGTAGCTTTTCATGTTGTTATAGATTTTGCGGAAAGTTTTTGATCTTGTTGGAAAGGTTAGGTAGCAATCCATAACATACTCTAAGAATTTCGGAAAATAGTGAGTGGAAACTTGAAGAAATAATCTCTATCTATTGACAAAATTTAAAAATGGTATAATCTTCATGTCGAAGAGGTTTTAGGGCTTCCCTTCATATTTTTCTGTATTATTCCGTATATTCGAGAAGTCTGTAAAAAGCTTGTAGGTAATATTGACCATTTTCACAGGTTTGGAAGAAAGATTACGATAATCATTCCAGTCGTCTATAGAGTTTTTTACTGTTAATTCAAACCTTAGAGACTCCAAATCACGATAATGGGGGTAGTTTCTAGTCGTTTGATCTAAGGAATAAAGTCTTGTGATAATACCTGTGGTGAGCTCACGTGTGTAGGTGTACCTATTGTGGGAAGTTTCACTTCAAGGAACTTGATGATCTTAAGGGACTTGGAGATTTTGAGGGAATGAATAAGAGATAAAAATGATTTGGTCATAGGGAAGTTTTTGAGGGGCTTAATGGTTATATTTTATTGATCGATAGATTGAGTCGACATCAACACCTTTTACCGCATTAGCGACCGCTGCTTTACGCGCTTTAATGCTGTTGAGTGCGTATACCGCGTTATTACATAGAGGTGCTAGGTTGTCAAGAAGATTAACAGATTTCTCATCATCGGCACGTAAAAAAGTTTGACTTAACTAGGGATTAAGAAGAGGTCCCCTATAATGTACATAAGGGTGTTGATGGTTGTTAGCGTTTTTGTCTATCCCTAGGAGGTTTAGAGGATTAGGATTTTAAGGGGGGTCCTCTCGTTAAGCCAATTTAAAAAATATTTTTGCCAGTTTCAATGGGGTATTTTCTGGCATTTAGATGTTACAACGAATGATATCCTTTTTTAGTTTGGTCTCAATACTCATTTGAAGTGTATTTTATATGTTAATCGTCTAGTGGTTAAAAAACTAACGGAAATTTTGAAAGGTGCGAATACTGCAACCGAATTCCTTGTTGGTGTTAGATTTGAGTATGTACTAGTTAATGTAGTTGATCCAATGTTTTTAATGGACGTTTTGTCGGTATATTTTCTTTAAAGTATTTGGTAAAAATAGGTAAGAAAAAGGGATCCAAGGTTTTTAATATCCTTCCTTCGTTTTAAATAGAAAGTTAATGTGGAATTTTGTCTTAAGACTTGTTGATCGAGGAATTTAGTGATCTGAGAGCGTAGAGATTTGGTATTTTGGCGTAAAATCGTGTTGAGACTTGGTGTTAAGTCACGCGACGTGTTTTTTTTTTTTTTTTTTTTGGCGTAATTTGGTAATTCCGTTCGGTATAGCGATTTTAACGATTTAATTGACGTAAGGGAGGTAAAAGAGTGATATAGAGGCAAAGCATGGTATTAAGAATAAATGTGATATAAAGGGTATGGTTGGAGGTTGTTTGTTATTGGTGGTTAAATGGCGTGGAACTTAGTTGTTCTTATAATAATAACACCTATAGTAATATCAACTTAATCGTTTGCCAATTTGACGAATTTTGAGAATTTTTGCGGTCAATATTAACGCTTTTTCTAAAGGATTCGTGAAGATTTTTTTTTGGTATTTTCGAATGGCGATACCGTCGCTGCCTCTAGAATATCGTGGGAAATTGACGTAATTTGAAGGTTTTCTTTATGTACTGCCCCAAAAAATCAACGTAATAGTAGAAACCCTTCGCATCAATCGTTCTTCTACCTTAATCTTTCACAAAGCTTAACCGCATATTAAAAATTTTTTTTACCTAACTTATCTATACTTAACCTAATAAATACTAATCAATGTTGGTAGGGCTTTAGATATTGCAATGTTATCTATTTGAACTATGGTCTAATTAATAGTAATATCATAATAGTTAAGTAATAGATGTCTTGTTCTAAGTTTGGCAGACCGCTAGCCGGTCTACACACTATTTTGTAGGACTAATTGCTTTTCCAGTGCCTTATTATAAAGTGGACGCATACTGTACTTGACTTGCCCTCAATACAGTAGACCCACAAAATAATACAAAAAACTTGAAGTCAGTATAGTTAACTTTACTGTAATTAAGATTGACTTACAACAGTACAATTACTACTATTCCAATAGTTTGAAAAACGTAATAATATAGAATTACGTAAAAAAAAACCTTGTTTATTACAATAGTTATATTAGCTCTTATAGTTTCTATAACTTAGAAATCTAATACAACCAAGGGCTCAAAGAAAACGAAAAATAAGAAAGATAGGAATGGAAAGAAAACTTATAAATAAAAAATTGTTATTATTGAAAAGGAAAATTTTAAAAAGTTTGGAGCAAGGAAAGGTGGCTATTTATAGGTAGAAAGAGACTTTAACACCATTATCAACGTTAATATTATCACCGATGATATCCTTACAATTACATTTATTAACAAACTAACCGCTTTACAATCCACGATATTAATACCGACGTCGACGACAGGTAGGTCAGGGGTAATATCAAAAGGTAATGCCTACCTCATTCCTACCAAAAGATTATCCAAGATATAAGCGTTATAAGCTCCGCTTCTACTCGGATCTACATACTACATTTAGTTATACTGACTAAATACATAATCTTCAGCTACATACAAACCTCTAGTCGTTCTGTAACAGATACTTCTTCTTTTCTTTCCTCTTAATGGAAAATTATAAACATTATTCAACCTCCTTGAGAGACAGACTTGGCTCAGTTCTTTTATACACGAGCCAACCTCTAGCCTATATAAACCTGTATGTAATCCGGTTAGCAACTAGTTCAACTTAAAACTCTATATCTATCATTAAATCAACGTAATTATACTTATAGCTTTGACTAAGATTTGAGTCTATATATATTATAACATTTCAAATGATATCCATAACGATCAATATTTGACGAAAAATTTGAAATAAGCTATGTTTTTTAAAAAAAAGGCTTTATGGTAAAGTTTTTTTAATCTGAAAGGTAAAAGGAAAATGCTTACAAAAATTCCCTATTATTAATTCATCATGGAGAATGGAATAAAAACCTTCCTAGATTTCATTTCTTTTCTACAGCAATCAAAAAGTGGCTTCATTATGACGAGACAATATTTTTAGTAAAAAAATTGTCCATAAACATGATTAACTTAGCCTTCGACAGGTTAGTTAGAACTACAATAATCCTTCGGTTCAAGTTCCTTATTTGCTTTTCCAACTTCGCATCTATTTGAAGGTAATCCTTCTTAACTGGGTCCTAGGCTTGTACTGTAATCGATAAATCGTATGATGCTTCCCGCTGGCACAGTATTTTGATATAGATACTACAGACACGTTATTTTAGGTACTTTTAAGCCTTTTCACATTAGGCTTGTTGACTTTGGCTAGACCAATGCCTTGATCCTTTGAACGGAAACTGAGTTAGACGTTGATGCCGTTAATATTATACCTACGAATTCACGATTCATTACATATCTATATATTTATCTTGAGCCAAAGTTGCTACCGGTTTACAGTTCCAGAACTTCGAGTTATCAATCGCATGCTGTTCCCATTATTCAAAGCTAAATCTTCCAACAAAAAGAATATCATTAGTTTAAATACCCACTGTACCAAATCTTTGTTTAGTTTATTTAATTAGTAAATATAGGCTGTAGGTTGAAACTTTCATGCTAGACTTTGATTTTAACTGCGATCAATAGGTTAAAAACCAATAGATATTTGGTTTGATTAATCTGTATAGTACTTTCAAATTTCGTATAACTGTTGTCAATAGGTACTTGTTATTGATTCTTTAAAGTAATTTGAATGAAACTATTTTTAGAAGTCCACTTCTGAATACTTTTACGTTTAATAGATATTACGAATCTTAATTGTAATCTTTCCATAAGTATTAGTTAGCAAACTTATTGCTAATCCCACCCCTAAACATTGAATGGTTTTATGGATTGTTGGCGATTATGTAAAGATATAGTGTTTACTTTTTTTACTGTCTTCTTGAGCTATAAAACGTGACTTTTCGTACAGTTTCTCCGTATGTTTCCCTTTATTTTAGTATACAATCCTCGACTTGAAGATTGTGATATTAAGGTTATGAAGGTTGAAGTTGCATTTGTGTATAAATTTTACAACTCCTCGCATGAGAAGTTTTTTCATTTCAATTATATCATATTTTTCAAAGAATATGTCAAAAGGTTTGATAAATACTTATGCGTGGAGGTTAACGGCCATGTTTTGATTATCCTTATCTTTTTCGTTCATTCAAATAGTAAAATTTATACGCCCAAATATGTATTCTTTATTATTATTTTTGGTATTCTTCCTTTCAGTATTTGGATACTTTGTTATCATTTTATTAGCTTATTTATTACAGACAGGGTATGATTATATTAGCTTGCTCTCTTTTTTAATGATATTTATTATTATAGTTTTAAACAGCCCCAGTTTAAGATTTGACTTGAGTTATGCGAAATATCATAGAACTGTTTGCAGTGTTAATAACTACTTTAGGATTAGAGATACTTAAGATCTTAAATAGATTATTTAATTTTCTTGGCTCTTATTATACGAGGGCTTTCTTTTACAATAACAAAGTTAACAAGTCGATCGTCGTAAAACCATTTCTGTTATTAAGGGGGTTATTGGCTTAACGCCTGACAGATTTCTTTCATAATCATTTTAAAGCTTTTTCTTACTCCGTAACTATTTTCTATGTATCTGATAAGATTGAAAATTCAATTATAAAACGAAGATATGCCTTATAAGCTAGCTGTGTTGATATGATACCATCAAAACCTACAGTGTTATTTAGGCCCTTCATGTGAAGGAACTAAGACAAAGCTATCGCTTAAAGCGGTCAAATACTGTCTATAATTATTGATGAATAAAAGAGGAAACCCCTATTGAGAATTTGTTATGGAGTTATAGAAAAGGGGTTTCCCAGTCATGTGATAGGTATAAGGGCATGTTCTCAAGCAGCTTCAGAGCATTATAGGAGTATAGCAACCATTAGTGCTAGATTCATGAGGACCATTAGCCCATGAACCAGACTATAGTATTATTCCCGGGTTTTTTATTTAAGTTCCAGTCTTTTATAAAAGATAATAAAAGGCGCTAGAAACCCGTAAAAGGAAGTAGAAGGTGCTTTTCATCGATCGTTTTAGCACGCCGAAAAAGGCGCCAGCACAAGCCCCTTCGCTGCCTTTCCTATGAATAGTTTTCGTGAACCCCCAAAATATAAAAACCTTGCTCCCTTAAAAATCACTTTCCTCTTAAACAGCAATATATTACACCCTTTATTTGTCTTGCCCTACTTATCAACAACCCGAAATCCTGAAGTTTCATTTTTATTTTTTCGATATCTTTACTATCGCAAAGAAACCTCTGACTTAAGTGTTTAATTTAATAAAGAAATCCGAAATGTAATAATTTGCTTTAGAGCCGTTTAGTCGTTACTAATAAGCATGAAGATCCCATTAATACGTCACATTAACATGTACCCAAATAATATTAAAGAGTAATCTTATTTTAGGTATGTGTACTAAAAAACTTATATTTAGCGTAAGTTTTGTTACGAGTTCTAGGATAAATATGAATTAAAGTAACGGCTCGAAAGCTGTTAACGAGTAGTAAGATACAAGCATTAGATGTCATTCAAATGCCATTGATGTCACCGATTGAATCTTCGGCTTCTCCTATAGTCCTTTGAACCTTAATTCTAATATAAATACAGTTGTTGAAAAGCTTTCGAAGATTTTCTTGGGTTTTGACGTTGTAAACAGAAGTTTTACCCAGATTTAGAACCGCCTTTTAATTGCTAACAAACGTTTTTATGATGTATAAACCTAGGTAATCGTTATTGAAATGGCTATAGGAGTCTGTCAAGCTATCTATTGCAAAGTTGAAATACGTCGTAGTAACTGATTTATACCATACACTCTCATACGTTGCGGTAGCCTCCGTGATATACAACTCCGAAATAAGAAATATAATTCTCAGTTAAGTAAAACATCTCAGCAAAAAATGTAGACATTGCGGCGAACGAATGGATAAAGACTTTAGTTGAGGGTAACTATAAAATTGATCCGAATTACTAAAAGTATCGATAGGAAGTTAGATAAATTTATTAACATAGGTAAAAATCTGCTTTCCGGGAATAGGCTTAAGGGTAACTTGCATAATAGCAAAGACGAATATAAAGATATGTTTGAGTAATTAATGTTGCAGTTACAATAGTAACATAAGATTATGACTGTATTTAGTATCAATAGAATAATGATTTCCAAATAACTCGATAATATAAAATAAAATGACATTGAACTTATGTGAGGGTTGGGAGAAAAGGCCCGTTAATATTCCCGGCTCAAATTTAACGGGATTCGAAAGCGTTAATGGTTGCAGTATTCGAAAAGCTTGAAAACGGTGGTTAGATCGGGCGTATATAACCCACCCATTTAATTAAAACATATCGCTCTAAGCAATTAACAATGCGAGAGCTATTCAATCATGGTTTATTTCGGATTCTCTAAATCTTCCCGACGTAGTATTTAAGTTCGGTTTCATTATTATTACTTCTAATGTCGATAGCGGGTGATTAATAATGGCGGATTAGTTATTCTAAAAACGGGTTGAAAGCGGTTTGAATCAGTTGGTTTACATGAAAACGGGAGTATTTATCATTCGGAATATCAAATTCAATAACGTAGAAATTGAGGATATATATTACACGGTATTTATGATGAAGTTATTCTCAAGTTTTAGAAAACTGATGCGATTAATAGTTTTTTTTTTATAAAAAAAAATCCAACCTTTTCGCCGACACCAAACCATTCTTAGGAAAAAGGTTATTTATGAAAGTCTTCCTTTATACATGATGGAAAAACCTTCATTACGGCTCATACGAATTCCGCAATGTCGCAAATACGTTGAAAGAAATGCTTCACCTTTATACGCAATTTCATGGTTCAAATAAATAAATAATGAATAAGTTATATAAACTCAACGTAATAGCTGTGTATTATCAAAAACCGGTTGATATCTATAATTGTAATATATTTATTATTGAATGATAATTAGCAATCATATATCAACGACTTTAATCGAATGAGGAATAAGTAACGATAAAACTTAAGTATATTAAAATCTTTTAATTTATACGTTTGGTGATACCATTTGTTTCGTAGTGAAATGCGGCGTTCGTGTGTTATTCTACCCCCTTTCAATTGTAAAGGAATTTCTAAACCTCATCGGTTCAATTCGAACCTCAATCGTTAACAATAACGTAAGAAAACCCGTAAAATAGCTAATGACAACCCAAAAACTAGGCTTTGTAAGCTTCAACATCTAAAATATTTATACTTCTAGAGCAATAACTTTATTTAAACGGTCTACAATAACTATGAGGTAACATAGGTGGCTAGTTCGTTCCTAACAAAAATTGATTATAAAATCGATTGAAAATTCGTTTCAAAGCCGCTTGGAAACTGATAAAAACTTATAAAATCCCTTCCAAAGATGTAGCTAATAAGTCGTACGCCTATAAATATCCCGATTTCAATAAAAACACCGGACCGTACGGTATAACGCGGATGGAAAATACGTTTGAAATTATATATATATAAAAAACATTATAACTCAAGTAACCTATAAAACGTAAACCGTGCGTACTTTGAGTTAACATGATGATGCATATTTTATAACGAGATACCTAAATACGTTCATAAAATCGTAAAATACTATTATTATTCATTAAACATTCTATTGGTAAGCCTTAAATCATTGCAACGTTGTCGATTTGATTGGTCGAAGTAACAGTAGTATTGAATTAGTTAAATAGTTGATTTATTATTCTAGGTTTGGCAGACCTCTAGCCGGTCTACACAGTAATTTGTATGGCCAATTGCTTGGCCTGTGCCCTAGAGTGAAGTGTAGCGTACTGCACTCGACTTACATCCAATGCGATAAGTCCGCACAAATCAATACACTTGCAGTACGGTCAACTTAACTATAAGTAAAGTAAACCTACTATACTAAATATAATACTATTCCAACACTAGCGACTTTTTAGTTTGTACGCGCACGCTAATATGGCTAACCAATCTTTTCCGGTAACTACTGAATTTCCTCCTCGTCAACTAGGCAAACCCCTATTAATTCCAATAAACTTCCATACTGAATTGCACCCAATTGCATGAAAATTGACCCCATTTAACTTCAATTACTCCATGACCCTGAGGTCCAAATTTATCAACTCCCACCAAAGGTTTTTCGCCAGAATTTTACAAACCTCCCCTTTAACTGTGCTAATTAAATAGATCACCATCATCAATCCCCTGGCAGTCTTTAAGTTTGCCAGCATACCCCTATTCACCATCACGTAATCCGGGCCTTTCGGGCAGCCTATAAACGTAGCCCTCGATTCGTATAATTAACTTATTGCTATCCATAAACCTTTCCAAAGCCTTATTCAGTAATGCTTTTGTTATAACGTTAACGGGGTTATCTTTTCCATTAATTCATCGAAACTCCTTAATCTCCCTCCTCTCGTAAGTTTGGCAGAGTGACATTACGTCAATCATCAAACGTTTTTCACTAGTGGTCCCGAGTTTCGGAAAGACATTTAAAAAGGCTTTTTGAATCGGTACAAATCACCACCGGAATAAGAAGAATCTTCAGTTACCTAGTAATAGGGTTAAGGGTTTCATATATTGCTATACTTATGTTGAAACCTATTATTGTACCATAAACCTCTCAAGCCAATACGCTTCGTGTAATCCTATTACACTTAACATAGGTTTAGTGGACTAGGTTGCCGATAATGCTAAATTTGTCTTCCTGCGTATCTTTATTAATAAGGGTCATCAGGAAGCCGATTTGTAAAAACAAGTTGGTATTATTTACGAAAGACCCGTTCGTAAAAATCATTAACTTAGCCTTTAAAGAGTCGATTAGGACCATATTAATCACGCGGTCTAAGTTTCTTATTTACCACTCGAGCCTTTTATTCAGCTGGTTAAAATCCTTATCTGTTAGCATTTATACTTGTACCGAAATAGATAGGTCGTAAAAGGCTTTCAGTTAACATAAGATAACAATATAACTAATTTAATCATGCTATTCCAAGTACTGTTAAGCCTTATCCTCGTCAGGTTTGTCAATTATAGCCAAAAAAAACACCCCGATCTTTTTAACAAAAGCTAAAACCTGTATTAACACCAAACATATGGATTAACGATTCATTAAAATCAATTTATATATTTTACATCAACGTTATTACCTGCTTGTAATTTCGGAACTTAGAGTCCTGAATCTCCCGCTACTCTAATTCCACAAAACCAGCCATTCCAACGAAAAACATATCGTTAATCTGTATACCCACCACGCCGAAATCCTTTTCTTATGTTATCAGCAAACACGGGTCATATTTTGAAGACTTTACTACGAGCCGGGATTTAAAATACAACTAATAAGTTAAAAACCAATAAACGTTGACTTTAGCTAATCTGTACAGCAGTTTAATACAACGAATTACCATTCCTAAAGGGAAAATACTAAGAAGTTCCTGTAGCAGTTCTTATAATACGATCCGCTATATATCCGTTACTTAATACGTATAAGCTTACGTTATATTACGACTATTAAGCGTAAACCTTTCTTTAGTTTTAGTTGATAAAATTATTGTTAAAACGACTACCAAGCGTTGGCTAATATTCTTTATTGCTAACGATTATGTAAAGATCTAGTCTTTGTATTTATTACCGTATCCTGAAGCAATTAAACAAGGTTTTTCGTACGATATTCCTGTAATCTTACCCTTAACCTCGTAAATAATCGTCGACTAAAATATTATTAAGTTTGGGTCTTAAAGGTTAAAATCGATCTTCGGCACAAATTATACGACCCTTTGAATCAATAGGCCGTTAATCTCAACCTTATCACTTTTCTTAAAAGGTTTGCCAAAAGTCTTAATAATCTTTTACGCTCGGAACTTTAATGTCAATTCTTTATTATCCTTTTCTTTTATACTGACCAATGTAATATTATATATACGGCCCGTTATTCATTCCTTTTTTTTACCGTTTTTCTTTTTCGAAGGTCGTCCGCGCCGGCGACGTTTTATCGGCTTATTGATAATGGGTAAAAAAGGGTCGTATTAACTCGATTGCTTGGCTTAAAGGTTTTAATTTCCAGTAACCCTAATATAAGGCTTAACCTAAGTGATTCTAAAAGATACAGGACCATTAACAATTTTAACAACTACTTTAGAATTCGTAATACTCAATATCTTATACTGGCCTTCTCATTTACCAGGCTCCCGCCACACGAGGACTTTACTTTGCAACGGTAAAGCAAGTACATCTATTGTTAAAATGACGTTCCTAGTATTAAAGGCGTCATTAATCTAGAGGAGTACCGATTATTTTCGCAGTTCTCTTCAAGCTTTTCTGTAGGCTGCAACACGTTTCTAAGTACTTGCTGAAGGCGGAGATTCACTCGTCAGGCGTAGTTACGCTCCAAAGATTAGAAACGTTAACACTAAGCCATCAGGGCCCACAGTATCATTCAAGCCTTTCAATTTTATCTATAAGCGTACCTCCGGATCCATAAAGCTTCTAATTTCTAATATAAGGATATTATACGCTTGGCGAAGTAGGGTGTGTGCCTTCTTAACCTTCCCAATACTACAGTGGGCTTTTATAAGTACCTGTTTACACTAGATACCTAGTATCTTAACATTTTTTTTAAAAACTTCACCGTAACAAAGTTGGTATCAGCATCGTAAATAGCGATGTTAAGTGGGTCTTAGTACGTATCAATCCATAGCATCCTTAACTTTTCCTACGTATCCTTTGCCGAAAAGAACCTTAAAAACTTAGCCTTATAAAAAAAGGTTGCGGAATTAACGACGTAAAAACCAGGCTTATTATTCAAATAAAACATATCGAAGAAAATCTTGCAATTGAAATCCTTATTGTCTTTTAACTTGAACTTAAATCTCTGGTGAGCTTGAGCATACGTTTAATAATCTTCGTAAAATCTTTTGATAAATTCTAAGGAAAATTATTACACATTCTTATTCCTTGCGGAATTTAGGACTTTATACAGCCTATTAACTGCTCAATAGTTAAAACACCGGTATAGTTAACGTATCTCCAGCTCTATTAAGTTCAATACCACTACCTCCGGGCCTTCAAGATAAAACTATAGGTACCCCCTCTTAAAGGCGGGTAAAAACCTCTAGCTGTTTTGAACTAGTTCGTTGACGTTAACGTTGACGGTAACTTTAAAAGTTTTAATATCCTACAAACAAAGTAAGAAAAGGATAGGGGACTTAAAATATAAAACGTAATTATTTCACAATAGTTTAAACCAACCTTATCACCAATAACGATTATTATTCACCTAGCCCAAAGCCAAATTTGAACTTGCTAACATTATAACGATCAATCTTAGTAGCTATAATGCTTTCTTTCTGCAATGCCATATACTTCAAATAGCCTTCTGTTAAGTACCTTACCACTCTTATTTCTTGCATAATACCTTAAAACGTATAGTCCGCACAACGATTGCAAAGGTTAAAAGAGTATAAGGGATTAAAAGTTTAATCAGGGTAAAGGTAAGGGTCTTTACCACCTAGACGGTATAAGAAAGCATAATCGGCTAATTACTAGCCCATACCAAAAACAGTATCTTCGTATCACTTGATCAACTGAAAGGCATTAATATAGTTAATTGGTTTGTTGCTTTCAAAGTCTACGATTTAATCTAAATAATCTCATTCAAAAGTAATAGGGTATTAGATGTAATATACTGCCTTTCTGTTATTATGCTCAGCAGAGAGGTATCTATTTAATTAGTAACCAGACTTACCACAGATCTAATATTTCTTACCACTATTACAACGATAGTACTGGCGGTTAATAGGTCTGCTTAAATCTTGTTAGCTCTAGCGAGGTTTTTGCCTTCAATCTAGGGTCAAGGTCGATAAGCTAGACCTTAAGTGTTATAGGCGCCTGTACTTACGGTTGACGTAATTAACTACTGCAAAGTTTTCTTAATCTACGTTAATGAATTTGTCAGCTTAGGACAATATACCAAGCGAGTTTGGTGTACGCGTTATTACTATGGCAAGCGAGGAACATAATTGGCTAAAGAAGCCTTTGTAAGTAACATTTAGGCGTTATAAGGCGTATTAGAACTTACTAACGCCCATAACTACTGTCTGTACTTGTTCGTGAAGTATAACTTCGTCAACGTGGGCTTTCCCTATTGATTTTTGGTATAATATCAACTTGTTAAACATCTGATCAAGGACGCTCATTAGTATTTCCTCCTCTTTCTTCTTTATCATCATTAAAGTCCACCTTGTGGTAGCCTAGTTTGTATAATATTACGTAAGGTAGTAGTCGTACTCGAAGTGACCCTTTATGCCATCGTAGATTTCGAGGAACGTGGTAGCTCTAATAAGGAAGGTCAAATAGTAATCCCTAGCGTTCCCTGTAAGGATTCCGGGAAACAGTAAGTAAAAACCTAAAGGGGAAACCTTTATCCATTTACAAATATTTAAAAAGGGAATTATCTTAGAATAAAGGAGGTTATAAGGCTTCCCGTTATATTTTTCTATATCTTTTCAAATCTTAGCGACGTCCTTAAGGAGCTTAAAGATAATATTAACCATTATAACAGGTCTTAAGGAAAAGTCGCGATAATTATCTCAACCTTAAATAGTATTTCCTGGTAAGTTAAGCCTTAAAGCTTTCGAGATACAATGTTAAGGGTAATTGCCAGTCGCTTAGTCCGAGGAGTAAAGTCCTATAATATGACCTGTAATAGACTTTCGTATATAGATAAATCTAAAAGGAAAAGATTTTTAAGAAACTTGGCGATTTTAAGTGAAATGTTAAGGAGAAAGTAATAATTAACAGAATTAAAGGTCTTAAGTACCTTACTTAATTAACTGGTATAGGGGGCTAATATCAATACCTTTGGTTGCATTGGCAATCTTTACTTCACACGTTCTACATCCTTTAAGGATATACTCTGCACTATTACGTAGGGGTACTAAATTGACGAGTAAGTTAACAGATTTCTTATCGCCAATGCGTAAAAAGTCTTAGCTTAGCTAAGAGTAAAAGGGAGGTTACTTAGATCGTATATGTGGTTGTTAAGGTTATTAAGATCCCTTAACACCTTTACCTTTTTTTCGAGGGTTTTAAAAATCAGGGTCCTAAAGAGATCTTCCAATTAAACAAGATCGAAAAAGGCTTTTACCAACTTGTCAAATTTTTTTTGGCATATATATTCCTTAGCCTTTAAGTTCGGCCTTTAGTTTAAACTTAACAGTGTTTTAAGTTGCCTTTTACATGTTAATAGTTCAGTCGTCGAAAAACTTACAATACTTGCGAAAAAAGCGTTTAAGGTTTTTACTGCGGTTATGTTTCAAGATAAAACAGCCGATGAAGTTAGTTGGATACACTTCGGTTAATTTTTTTATCCACTTCGTATCCCAAAAGATCGTAATTATAAAACTTGGTAAAGACTATTCCAAGGTTTTTAATTGCTTTTTTCCATATGAGGTCGGCAATAGCGTTAAAGTAAGTACTTACGGTAGCGATTTCGATGGTTTGGCTTGTGTAAGACGTATAGATCGAGGGACTTGGTGATTTTTGGCTTGGGGACTTGATGCAAAGTCGCGTAGAAACTTGTTAACTTGGTGACTTGGCGTAAGGTCGCGTGATGTGGCTTTCTTAGCGCAATTTGGTGTTTTTCGTTCAAAGTAGCGAACTCGACGATTAAAGTAGCTTGAAAGATAAAAAAGAGTGAAGTAAGGGAAAATATATGGTATAAAGAGTAAGGTCAAAGGTCGTTTGATATTAGTGAAAGGCGAAGGTTAAAAGTTATTTGACGTAGGAACTTAGTCGTTTTTACAGTAGTAGTATCTACAGTAATACTAACTTAGTTGTTTACCAACTTACCGAACTTTAAAACTTCTCACAGTTAATTTCAACGTCTTTAAAAAAAGGTCAATAAAGATGTCTTGGTGTTTTCGATAACGATACCATTGCTATCTCTAAACTACTGTAAAAACTGGCGTATTTTAAAAGTCTTTTCGACTTACTACCATAAAAACCGGCGCAGCAGTAAAAGCCCTTTGCAAAAATCTTTCCTTTACCCTAACCGTCGTTTAATGTAGAGCGTAACCGGAAAGTAGATTATTCTTTTACTTAGCTAATCTGTGATTAACCTAATAATCACTAATTAGTGTTGGTAGACCTTATATCGTTGCAGCGTTGTCGATTCGATTGGTTGAAGTAATAGTAGTATTACATTGGTCAAGTGGTAGATGTATTAGTCTAAGTTAGGCAGACCGCTAGCCTGTTTGCACAGTAATTTGTATGGCCAATTGCTTGGCCTGAGCCCTAGAGTGAAGTGCACCATACTGCACTCAACTTATACCCAATGCGGTAAGTACGTACAAAGCAATACACTTGCAGTACGGTCAACTTTACTGTAAGTAAAGTTGACCTACTGCACTGCATATAATACTATTCCAACACATTCCTGGATTGAAACCTTAATTATTTAGTTATCTTTAACACAAATATCGTTAGGAAAATTCCGGTTTCCTATATATTTCGCTCGAATTGAACTGGTGTAAGTGATATAACAGGTAATCATAGCGTCCCAACTATTTTTAAGGTCGATATTGTTAAAAAATCCGTAACCTGTCGCAATAGATTTTTTAACAATAGTTAGCTGGGAGACTTATACGCGTGGAAGCGGCTTCAAAACTGTTTAATCAGAGCGTAGGAGTAATAGTTCCCTACTTAAGAAGCGGGGATTGGAAAAGACTTTAGAAATATCCTAGTTTAGATGAGATAGTGTATCGGGTCGTATATAATTAATCCTTTCATTATAAAACAATTAAAAATATAAAAGGAAAATCTATTTTGAAAACTGGATTCGAAGTTTCAAAATTCTTTTGTAATTATAATACATTCCAAGTTTTCCATCGTCCGTAATAATAATAAACGAGTAATTCATATATTGGAGTTCCACATTTCATACTGTTAAGTAACTTATAATCCTTAAATGCTTTTTGTCGTAACTTTATCATTATATTCAAGAACAATAAATTGTGACAGGAATATATTAATAGACTTAAGGTGCCATAATTGCTCCGTTCGAGTAAATAGCTCCCTAAGGCTTAACAGAATTAGTTGGCTTTTAAAATTGAGTTTTTCTGTCCAGGTTTTATTGAAAAAACACCTGCTCGGAAATTAAATAAAGTTTAAGCCGTTGGTAAACAACTATTTCCTCAGGCACTTAACAGAAAGTGACACCCTCTTTGGTTAAGAGAATCAATACGCTAGCGATTATAAAATGATCCTGAATAAATTACTGATAAAAGTTGGTAAATTCAAGAAACCCTTATATTGAGAATCTGAACAAAAAAGCGGCCTAACTTCGAATAACATGTAATTTGTCTGGATTCATGCTTACTTCAACTTCCGATTTGATAACAGACCCTAAATACTATATCCTGTAAACGCCGAAGGTATATTTATGTATGTTGAGGTTCAGGTAAGCAGCGCTCAAAGCGCTCAATATCTATTGAAACTTGACATTACAATTATTTCAAATACTATTTAAATATACTAGAATGTTGTCGAGGCAACTAAAATGAAAAATGTCTCGAAATGAGCCTAAATTTATTAATATATCGTTAAAAGGTAATGAATATATCGAAAAGGCCGAAATGGGTAATTAGCTATTGAAAAAGTCTAAAAAAGTTTCAAAGGCTGGTGCTTGGGCTGGTGATCACCAGTAATTTAGCCCTGGTAGTTGTTATGCTCCTACGATGCTCTGGAGTCGTCCTATCATATGACCGAGCCACCCCCTTTTAATAACCTGTAGCAGCTCTTTAGAAAATGAGTTTTCCTCTTTCTCTTAATAGAGGATAATATACAGTATCTAACCGCTTTAAGAGATAGTTCTGGTTTAGTCCATTTACATATTATCATCAATTTTTTTTTTACGGAAGGTGTTTTGGTTGTTTGTAAAAAGATATAGCCTAGCGTTATATAATTATACTTTTGGAATATAGAACTATACACCTTGGACCAGTTCCTTAATACGCGTATTAGGAATCAAATTCAATGCTTTTTGGCAAGGTAATACGATTATTCAACGGCCTAATACGAACGGTTTACCGAAACTTAACGTGCGAAACTCATTGAGCATAGTTTAGCCGTTTGCGATCAGGGTTTACATGAAAACAAACGTAATACTGATACAATAATTTCGTTAATAAATATAACTCGGTAATTGAACGTTGTTTCTGGTATGCCAACTTTTTTAAAGTAAACCCTTTGATAAAGGAATCCATCTTTTACGTTATTTATAAATGACGTAACTATCTTGTCGTCCCTTACTAGGAACCGCGTTAACGATAATAACAACCACGACTTTTCCAACTTCGATTACAATATGAAAGGTTTATCTGATTTCGTTAACCGTTGAAAAATTAAACGCAAATTTGAGAATTAACCTGTTATTTTTTTCAGTGTAAAATTACGATTTTCAATATAAAATATTATAATTTTACTTCAATTGAATCAAAACCGGAACTTCTTTATTATAAAAAGATTACTTTTATGTTAATACTTCATAATCGTAAGGGTGTGGTAAAATCATTATAAAATGTTATTATATTTGCGATACTGACGGCGGTGATAACGACTCCGACGTTTTTAGCGCAATGTTTTTCACGTATTAATACGACCCGCACAAGATAAAAACCGGCATCACCTAATTTAGAAGATTTGAATAAGATTCTTGCGAATAGTTTTATGTTTTTTTAAACGTTGAGGAAGTTTTATTTGCGAAAGTTGTTGGTATAACTTCGGAATCCGCCACTAAACTCGTTGTTTTTGAGAAATCTATGAACGATACAATTGTTAACGCGTTTCTTCCGCGTATTATACCCTCTATTGATAAAAAATGGATTATTTTCTTACAATTCTCTAATGAACGACTTTATAACCTTCGTATTCGGTGCGGTAACGTTAATTACGTTCATTACGTTAATAATATTGGTTTTGGTAATGTAATCTGTAACGGAAATGGTAATAGGGACACGCTTATTCGCGATGGCCAGGAAGATATTATTATAATTGACGTAAAAGCATTGAGAACTAGTGTTAAACGACATGCTACCTAGTTAAACTACTTAGAATTTGTTCGTTGTGTAAACTTTGATTTATACCTAAAATAAAACGTGGATAGTTATTATATTTGTACCTGTTTATTTGATTATATATAAAGATCGAATAACTTTAGTATTAAGGTTAATCGCGGTATTTATTTTATCTTAACCAATAACTTATGGATCTTTATCATGGAAAAACGTAAGTTTTATATATAATCGCATATAAAAAGCAATGAGATATTGATTCAATCCGATATTTTCTTTTCAACTTTGAAATGGGGTTTCATTCATAATAAATTTAGTTTACAACATCACTGAATTTATGGGCATTTCAATATATATAGATTTTCAATATCATAAAATTCTAAACAGGTAATTTATCCGCCGATGAAAGTTATCCAGTATTCTTTTCTTACCCTGAGGACCCAAGAAAATTAACAATTATATATTTGGGACCAGTTTATGGTCATTTTTATGATTCATTTTGACGTTATTTTCGATGAATACTGAAGTCGAATTCAGGCCAATATTATTTCTCATTTGTGATACAAAGTTGTTTTTGATAATCTTTAGATATAGTTCCAGTAGTTGTTTTACGTCGTTTTGGATTATTTATTGCTCTTGGAACGAGCAGATAACTACCGCGTATAGGAATGGGGTTTTATATTCGTATAAGAGGAATTGAAGGATATCATTGCCGTTACGTTTCATGTTATACTCCGTAAGGCTCGAAAAAACTAATTTAATATTACGTCACTCGCAGTCGTCTTCCTCGAAGATATTATTAAGGCGTTGGCTTCGAAGTTACCTGTTTCCATTAACGATAAGTTTCCAGATACATTGAAGTAGTCTACGCCCTTGTGTGATAAGACTTTAGGAGATAAGCTACCTTTTTATCGTTTCGTAGCTATTTATGAAATTGTTATTTAAAACGATAATTTGGATTGGCTTTTGTAAATTCTTTGAGGGTTTTTATATGGTATATTATGGGAGAAGCTTTGATGATTATGGAAGATGTTAACCGAGTCATTGGAATAGGGTTCATCTTGCGTAAATAGCTTTATAACGGGCGCCCCCGTATTCTTCGATAAAAAACCAGGAGACGGTTTACTTTTTTATTAATTACCGTAGCTTTAATATTATTATGACAACCGATTGTTATTCCGTTCCATTTATTAAGGAAATATTTGCGAAGATTTTATAAGTTAAGTAATTTACCAAACTCAACGTTAAACTCGGGGTTCACATATGACCCATGAAAGAAAACTATGAATAAAAGATTATATTTTATATAGGTTTTGGACTTATTCAATGATTTATTATCTTTCCAGGCTTTCTTTGTATATCGGCTGTCTTTTAACGATATATAAATAATTCATTGCATTTGCTTTTGAATATTTACGTTTCGCTTTTTCGACTATATTTTAATATATCCACATAGTATTTTTGAACGATCATAACGTTGAAGTTAAGTAGATATTTCGCGAATTGAGCGTTGCTAGTTTTAATTTCAATATATTGAAGTATAAGTTTGAGGTTTCAAAGATTAAGTATTTTGGATTTGTTATCGAAGCGAGAATGAGAGTAGGTAAGAATCCGAAGGACTTGCGTATTATTCTGAAACAAAAGGGTTTTACGTTTGCACTGGAGATACAAGTCTTTATTATTATTATTATTAATCTTTACCAATAATCGTTTCGGAATTATTCTATAATCTTCGGCTCTTCAATTTATTTAATTTAAAAGCGAGTTTTTTTCCTTTGGGGGCGCTAGGAAAATGAGTTTTTCAAGCGATTTCAGTTCTCATTTTTGAACAGTCACTTTCGCCTAATAGGAAGTTAACCTAGAAACGTTTTTGGAAGTCGATTATTTCTGTTGCGCTTTAGGAGGCTGTGCATTTAAACGGAATGATTATGGCAATTCGCGTTTAGTAGCGTATTGCTTTCTTCATGAATAACTTTCTAGATATAATTTGAATATTTTCGATAAAGAATTATTAGTCATAATAAGTTGTTTCAAAGTATTGAATATGGAGTTATGGGGTAAGATGCGTTCGATTACTATTTTTACAGATCATAAAAGTTTAAAATATCTTATAACCACCTAATAACTTGCCTAACGATAGGTTCGTTTATCACAACAACTTTTTCAATTCCATTTCAAACTAGTTTATAATGAAGGGGCTGATTATATATAGGTAGCTGTACTATTTCGATGAAATTAGGATATTTGTAAAGGGTTTTTCGACCCCCGTCTTTTAGCTCAGAAACTTTAGCTCTTACTTTGTCAATAGTTTTGTTTTAAGCTGCTCGCCCATATACACGTCTCTCGGTTCACTATTGTTATCTTGTTTAATTTGGAATATGTTTTATTTTACTAACGTTGATCATTAAAAGATCAGGGACGAAATTATTACCCGAAACGTTCTTTACTTTCGTTTGGTTCGCGGAAAATATATTGGCGACCAGAGTTTCTATACCGATACTCGTATTGATAATAACCAAGTACGTAAGGTTATTATTTCAGAATATATGATAAAAGACGATAGTACTTTATGTTTTCGTAGTTGTATTTGTGTTTTTCGTCATAAGCCGTTGACTACCGCGTTAATCTAAGATATATACGATTTACTTTTTACTGGCTACATAGGTCTTGACGTTTTGATCGTTATTTTAATCAAATCATATTTTGAACCAAGGTTACACTATATGACCCGACGCTTTTATAAAAATTACGATATTATAAACGAACTACTTATTAGTAATACCTTTGGAAAATATTTTTCAAGCCTTTACTAAATTCTGAACAAATTTAAAACGAGTTACTAGTTGATTTCATAGTCTATTTTTCTTAGGAAAGAATTGGTTACCCACATTACTTTATGTTTATTACGGGTCGTTGAAGTAAATTTGTTACTTCAACAGTAATAAATATTATAAACGACGAAGTTTATCCAAAATGGTTTTTAAACTGGTATTGGCGATTTTATTGGTTTCTTCGCGTGATTGTTAGTGATAGAGGGTCGAATTGAACTAATGGGTTCTAAAAACGCTTTTACGAATTAATGGGGATATAATAACGTTGAAGTATCGAATTTTACGCCAAGACGAATAATATTACCGAGTACGTTAATTACAAGATTTTAATATATCAACGTTTATTCTTCATTAATATCTAACTCGATTGAAGCGGTTTATTACCTGGTAATTGATTAATTTTAAAAAATAAGGATACTACATTTATTAGTATTTACCTTTCTTTACAATATACGGTTATTACATCGACTCTATGCAGTTTATCTTATGTTCACTTATTTTAGCCAAGGAATTACGCGTAAAGACCCAAGCCTTTGTCAAGCGCATTCGCAATATTATGTAATTCGTACAAGACATAATAATAGCTATGTAGTAGCGTATGAAAGAAGCTCGTAATAAATAACAATCCTTCTCAAAATGGTTTCAAATCAGCGCTAATATTTGGTGTTTCCTTGAAAACTATAAACTGGATTAGGTTTTTTGAAAAACTTAATTGGCTTTATAAATAAAACATCGTATTATATATATTATTTATTTCCAAGTTGTCGAAATTAATGTTTCAGATTGGAAGTATCCTCGATTTCATATCGATTGACTCATTCGAGTCATTTTCAATTCGTTCTTGAGCCAGTAATTCTGTGATTATCAACCACCCTCTCTCGAAGTTATTAATAATAATGGCGAAATAGAGCCTAAATTTCTGATCGAAAGCATTTTACGAACCTGGAAAAGGTTTGAAGTAGGCCGCCCCGTATTAGCAAATTCCTAAAACGATAGCTTCCCGTTCAATAAGTAGAATAAATATACTTGATTTTAGAACCGCTTTCAAGCTTTTCGAATACCGCGACCTTTAACGCTTTCGAATACCGGTATAGCTCGATTGAGGATAACTATGAGTCTTCCCGCCCAACCCACCAGCGGGCTTAATTTAATTGATTTTTTCTTAATTACCGAAAGGTTTTAAAGTCGTTGTTTTACGGTTTCTAAGCAATAGATAAGTTAACATATGTAGGCTAATGACAACAGTAGGTTAATTAACTTACCTGTGTTAGTAATAGTAATGAGTAAATCAACCTATGTAAGTTAATTAACAGCAGTGAAGGGTTAACCCAAGTTGGTGAAAGATGGCTAGTAGCAGTAGTAGGTAGATTAACTCACATGAGTTTAGTAGTGACAGTAGGCGGTTTAACTGAAGTTGGTTAAAATAGCTAATAGTAGAAGTAGGCACGTTAACCAACGTAGGTTAAATAGTTACAGTATACGGCTTAACCTACATTGATTAAAATTGGCAACAGGTTTACACCCAAAAAAACACAAGTGAAGGAAAAGGGGAAGGAGAGGGGGGGGCTACAAGGATAAGGGTACGCTGGGGGTAATATCATAGGCTAATGCCTGGGCTAATAGTCACTAAGGATCTAGCACTGGTAGTTTCTATGCTCCTACGATGCTCTGCAGTCGTCCTATTACATGACTGGGCCACCCCCTTTCCGTAATATATAGCAGCTCTTTAGCAAAGGGTTCTTCCTCTTTCTCTGCATCCAGGATAAGAGAAAGTATCTTACCGCTTTAGGCGACAGCTCTAAATTAGCCTCTTCATAAACGTATACGAAACGCAGTCTTTTATTCGTCATTTTACTTAATATAGAATTTGTAAAAAGTAGCTATAACGTTGAATTTGATGAATTATTTAACTTGTAAAATATTTGTAAACGTTCTTTTTATCAGGAGAAAAAGATGGTTGTCAATTTTAGTAATATAATAAAGTTTGCTAAAATCGATATGAAAACGTATTCCACCTCCGCACTTCTTAACGAAAAGAATATGGACACTTATTAAGAATTTACTCGCGCAAATATAACATTAATAAAAAAAAACTCTGTTAAATTTTCCTACAATATTAAAAGCGCTTTCTATGATATACCGTATAACGTAACCCAAAGAACTTTAAGAGGCTTACCAAAATTATCGGTTTAAAAGATAATTTCGTAATCAGCGTCGAAACAGTGAAATGAAAATTTATCCTTGAAGTCTTTATCAAATGAAGGCATAAACAATATAAATGTTTTATGGAGTTTACGTTAACGGAGATAGATGGTTATGGGGTTAACTCCTTATTAATATTTTTAAGGGGGACGATGGCGAGTCGAGTTATAACGGTTTAGCCCTTTCGAGCCTTTTGGAGTAGATTACGCCACATGGCGTTACCAACACCCTTAAATTCATTTTATATAGGCGAAAACACCCGTATGAATACGATGTGATTACTCGCTCTTCCAAGATAAAATATATATTCTGGAGCGACATTAACTACTTTTTTATATTCCACCTAATACTGACCTAAAATAACGTTGTATTATAAATGGGGAATTATATAAGCCTCAACGGTACCAGTATTTATCGAGGTGAATATTAAAATAAGGTATAAAGAATAAGCCTAAACCGGTTATAAATACGTAACGAATAACTTTATTAAGTCATCGCAGTAAAATCAAAAGGCGCGTTAACTTCAATTGGTGGATAAACAATTCATTTACAACTTCATGATATTCATAACCTATATTTACAAAAATTTTACCAAACTGAATGGATTGAAAAGTAAATTCACAGTAAACGGTGAGCTGTTCAAAAGCCAGAGGTAAGTCACCGGGTCAAATTAAAGTCTCTCCAGTTTCTGTACGCTATTGTATATATAAATTACGTTTTTCTCTTTTAATGATTGATAAGTTCGTCTGTAAAAGTGAGGTAAATTCCAATTTTAGCTTTGGTACCAGAGTTGATTGGGCGTTACGTAGGATTTAATATGTCGATACGAATGCGATAACTATTCGCGCTGTATTTTAGGCATAAGCTAAGGTTTTTACGACAGAAAAGTTCCAAGTGGTTGATCTAGGTAACGCGCCGTTTGGTTCCGGTTTGTAAAGTATTGAAGTTACTATATAAGAAAATATTTTATAGGCGTATAGATTCAAGTATTCTAGAATCTACCCTGAGCACTTGACATATAATCAAGTGTATCCTCATCGAGATCTCTATCATTAAGTTCGAGATTCTGTACTAGTCAATACTAGTTTATACTAGTAAATACTAGTTCCTCTGTGCTAGTAAATACTAGCCTAGATAGCATCTCTGCGCTGATCCTCCATACTAGTCAGTACTAGTACTTGCACAAGTAAATACTTATATAGGACTTTATTTGTAACAGCTAATAATATTACTTAGAAATCCGTCGTTAAACCTATTATTCTAGAAAGAATCATCAACGATATAATCCTTAACAACTTATTCCCTTTTAAAATACCTGTAAATTACAACGAATGAGTCGCCAGTGCCTGACTTTTAATAAACGACTTTATAAATTTTGTATTAGGCACAGTAGCGTTATTTACGTTGATAATATATATAAATGGTAACGGCGATGCGCCTGTTGGTAATCGACAGGAAAATGTTTTTATAACCGATGTTAACATTTTCTGATTAAATGACAAACAACGCGTTACTAAGGTTAACCATTCAAAACTCTTCCGCCGTAAAAACTTTGGCTTATACTTTCGATACGGTGTAAATAATTATCGTATTGGTGCCTGCCCGCTGGATTCCGTACAGCGTCTAAACAGCTTTTGTACTAAATTTAATATTGGTATTTACCTTACCTTTATCAACGACCTTATTGCCCCTCACAAAAAGGTGTTAATTTTACATAAATTCTCGTATTACAGGTTGAGAGACTTTAATTCGACCTAACAACTAACCCTTGTTTTCTAAATTGCTTCCTGTTTATAATAAATTTATTGTACTGTGAAATTTAATTTATTCACGTTTTAATAGATATACGCTATAAATATTGAAACGTTATAAATGATAAATATATCCGCCGACTAAAGTTAACGCATATAACTATTTCAACTTAATGATTTAACGAAATTACGTATTATGTACATAAAACTAGTTTACCATATTTTTTCATAATTTATTTGTTTGTTATTTTGTATTTCTAATATGAATTTATTTTCGGTAAATATTAAACAAAGTACGAATAGGTAACTTATGACGGTTCAAAATATTTATTATTTTTAGGACAAACGGGTAATTGTCGCGTGTAAAAACAGGGTTTTATACTGTCTGGAAAAAAAAATGAAGGAGGTTAGTACCTCTACCTTTTATTCTATATTTTGTAACGTTCGGAGGACTTAAGCTATTATTATATGGCTCGTTGCCGTTTTCATCAAAGATATTTATAATGCGTTAACCTCGAAATCGTCCGTTCTCGTCAACGATAAACTCACAAATAGCTTTAAAGAGTTCGCAACCCTATTCGATGACAGCATAAGAAACAAATTTCCTCTCTACCGTTTCCAAGCCAATTATGAAATCGTTATTTCGAATGATGATTAAGGCTAATCTTTGAATGTTTTTTTGAAAACCATTATACGATATATTACAAAAAATAGTTTGTTATTACAGAACCTGTTAATTGAAGTAATAAATTTATACCACGTTCTTCTAAGTTAATCCTTAACGGGTGCCCCCGTACTTTTTGTGAAGAAACCAGGAGGCGGCCTGCGTTTTTGTGTCGATTACCCCAGGCTTAACGTTATTACAAAAGCCGACATTTATACTATTCCCCTAATTAAGAATACGTTCGCAAACATTTTACAAATTGAATAATTTACCAAATTTAAAGTTAAAGCCGCTTTTTACAGGCTACGTATTTAATAAAGCGACGAGTGAAGGATTGTATTCCGTATACGTTTTGGACTTTTTCAATAACTGGTTTTTTTTGATGCTTTTCCGATGAATCGGCTATCTTCTAACAATACATTCAAAATTAGTTATGTGCGTCTTTCTATTCTTCTTACTTTATTCATTTTGATAATGTTTCAATGTATTTAAATAGTCTTTTAATAATTATAACGCCCAAGTAAAACAAGTATTAAACGCTTCAAAAGATGCTAAATTCATTTTAATATATCGAATTATGAATACGAATTTTAAAAAACTAAATATTTGCGATTCGTCATCGAAATAGAAATGCAATACATATATATACGTAAAGGTTACGTATTATTTAGAAATAAGTGAATTTCACATTTATATTATGACTACGGGATTTTTCTAGTTTTATCAACCTTCACCGGTAATTACTTTGGAATTACTTTGTAATCGCTTTCTGTTTAATTAGTCTTTTTAGGAGAAGCGTCGTATTTTGTTATGGGTTCGAAAAAAAGCTTTTTTAAAGCAGTTTGAACTATTTTACTTTTTAAAATAGGTTTCGCCTAGTGGAATTATAACAGGGAAACGTTTTCAAAAGCCGATTATTCTAGTAAAACCTTTAGAAGCTGCCACTTTAATGAAATGACTACGTTATTTCACGTTTAATAACTTATTACTCTTATCTTTTAACACTTATCAAATGTAATTACAATATTTATAACCATGAATTATTAATGGTTATAAGTTTTTTTTCTTTATATATAACACGTAGAACGTTGGGTTACGACCTGCCTTTTGATTATTTCTACGAACTATTAAAACTTTGAATATTTTAAAATCACTCAAAGATTTTTCGAACGACAAGTTGATTGATTGGAACGACTTTTTTAACTCCGTTTTAGACTTGTTCATAATAAAGGGGCCAACTATATACCAAAAATTATTTATAACAACAAAACTAGGATATTTCTATAGGCCTTTTCAACTCACAACTATTAAGTCGTATACTATGGCTCTTGACTTTTAAATATATCTTTTTAAGCAACCGCCTCATTTATATGTCCCTCGGCTTATTATCGTTAACAAACTTTTGTCGAAGAGTTAAAAATATTCTACTAACGTCAACTTTTAAAATAACTTGGTAACGTTATTAACCGGGATATTAGTTACGTTTGTTTAGTTCGTGAGGTACATATAAGTGACTAGAGTTTCCCTATCGATATTTGTAGTAGTGACAATCAAATTCTTAATGTTTTTATTTCAAATTATATATCAAAAGACGACTGAATTTTACGGTTTCAAAACCATATTTGTGTTTCTGTTTACAAGTCGCTTACTATCATGTTAATTAAAATTAAATACGATTCACTTTATGCCGGCTACCTAGGCCGCGACATTACCATCGCCATTTTAGTTAAGATATAATTTTAGTTTAAGGTTCACCGTGCGATCCTATGTTTTTACCGGAATCACAATATTTGTAAACAAAAAAACTTTTAATGACATCGTTGAAAGGGACTGCTTAAACCTCTATTAATTTTCCCAACGGTTTTTGAATCAGTTTTTAAATGACTTCATATTAGGTTTTCATTGTAAATAAGCTGGTGATCCACGTTTTATATTGTTATTACGCTTCATTTCAATCAATTTGTTCATTTCAAAGGAATTGATACTATAAACCCCAAGACATATTCAGAGTAAATCCTCAATTATTATCAACGATTTTAAGGGGTTTCTCTTGTTATTATTATCAATTGAGGTTTAAATTATATTAGTGGGTTTTAAAAAAAATCTTTACTATTCAATGTGATTAAAACAAGGTTTTCATACCTTATTTCACCCTGAAATAAATAGTGTTACCGAACGAGACAATTATAAGGTCTTAATATATTGACGTTTTATTATTATTCATATCCAATTATATTAAAGTTGTTTATTACCAGATTATGAATGAATGTTCTATAAAAAGGCTATTAACAATTTTAGTGTTAGCTCGTTTTCATAATACATAGTTATTACATCAACTCCATACAACTTATTTATCGCTTACTTATTTTACTTCCAGAATTACACATAAAGAACGAAACCTTCATTTTACGAATTGGCAAAGTTAAAAAATTTACACAAGTTGTAATATCAGTTACTTTATAATGTATAAAAAGCTGTTAATAGATAACATTTCTCATCGGAATGGTTTTGAGTCGGCGATAATATTCAGCTTTTCTTTCCAAAACCACAAACCGAATTATTCTTCCTTTAAAAAAAAACTTGGCTAGTCCTAGAATTGATACTTTATTACACGTATTGTAGATTTCGAATATATCTAACATAATATTAGGAGTGAAAAATACCTCCATTTTTACATTAATTAACTTATTCGAACCGTCTTCGAACCGTTTTCAAACTAGTAAATCCACGACTATTAATTACCTGTGATTAATGTTATATGTAATAATAACGATACCAAATCTAAATTCTACGTTGAGGTATTTTTATAAACCGGAAAAACCATAAATAGGCTGTCTCTGTATTAGTAACTTCTTCAAACTATAAATCTTAGTTTAATGGGAAGTTTATATACATCCGATCCAAGAATTACTTTTAAACTTTTTCAATATTACGATTTTTAACGGTTTAAAATCCCTAAAGAATTTGGTTAAGAATAACAACGGGTTCTTCCACCTAACCCTTTGACGAGTTTAATCTAATATTTTCCTTTACAAGTTACTAAGTCTTTAGAGGTTATTGTTTCGCAACTTTTAAATAGTAGACTATTTAACTCATGTGAGTTAGTAATAATAATGGGTTAATTCACCTACGTGGGATAAGTAAAAAAGTAATAGGTAGTTTAACTTGTATTGGTCAAGCTAACTATTGGTAGTAGTGGTAATAGTCAGCTAGTAAACCAACGTGTGTTACGTCAAGTAATAGGTGGCTTAATTTACGTAGGTTAAAATGACTAGTAGTGATAATGAGCCAGTTAACCCATATAAGTTGAACGGTAATAGTAAGCGGTTCAACCCACGATAATTAAAAGGGTTAACAGATTTGTATAATTCGATAAAATCGTCATATATATATATATATATAAGGGGGGGGGGGATACGCTGGGATAAATGTCACAGACTGGTGCCTAGGCTAATGGTCACTAGAGATCTAGTTCTAGCGGTTGCCATACCCCTACGATTCTCTAGAGTCGTTCTATAGTGTGACCAAACCACCCCCTTTTTGGTAGCCTGTAGAAGTTCCTTGATAGAGCCTTCTTCTGTTCTCTTTTTATCGAGGATAATAGACAGTATCTAATTGTCATAAGCGATAGGTCTGGTTTAGTTCCTTAACAGCTATATATTTATATTTGGAAAGGTCAATTTTTCATAGTATTTTTATCAATGTAACTTAGGATCTGAGAGCAGACTCCATTCCTC
Organism: Anisogramma anomala; assembly: GCA_038502455.1. Lineage (NCBI taxonomy): Eukaryota > Fungi > Ascomycota > Sordariomycetes > Diaporthales > Gnomoniaceae > Anisogramma > Anisogramma anomala. The sequence continues at coordinate 3,244,827 of JASMMZ010000004.1, read as the reverse complement.
AGCGTTGAAAAGGGGTTGTTTATGTTTCTCTTCTTCTCCTTCCTTAGGGTGACACTTATCAATAGATATAGTTTCGGCTTCGTTAGTCCTTAAATAAGTTCCCCAAACTAAGTTATTAGTCTATCGTATAAATCGATAGCTAACTTATAATCTTCCTGATTCGGTTAGTCTAAAGTATTAACTGTTTTAACTCTAACTCCTGCTTCCTTATTAACATGATAATCAATATTAAAAATTTAAAGTTCTCACTTAGCTATAGCCCTACGAGATTGACGAGCTTCTTTTCGCCTTTTCGTTAACAGAGCCTTAGGGTCCAGAGCCCCTGACGTAACAAGAGTAGCTCTAGAGCATAGACAACGAAGGAATATGGAAACAAGAGGAACAGAAGAACCTCTAGGTTTAGAGGAACCTAAGGAGCCTAAAGTAATAACAGTCCTTAGAAAGGAGGACTATTATAACTGGTACTTCTACAAGACAAACCTAGTGGTGAAAACAAACCACTTTCTGCAGAAAAAGAAAAGGAATCCTCAAAGGTATCAGAATAATCGTAAATTTTGACATTTTTTAATCCGTAATATTGTGAAAAAGTAAAATTCTGGATTCGGAGGAATAGTATAACAACAGAACATAATCGTACTAATATAATGTTAAAGTTACTACAAAAAAAGATATTATGTAGGCTTATAGATTCAAGTATTCTATAATCTTTATAGAAGGCTTGATATATGATAAAGTGTATCCTTATAAAGTTCTGGATTATTAAGTTAGAGACTTTTAATTAGTTAATACTAGTATATATTAGTAAATACTAGTTCCTCCGTGCTAGTAAATAGTAGTTTAGGTAGTATCTCCATCATAATACTTCGTACTACTCTATACTAGTACTTGCAATATTAAATACTGGTACCCCTTGAATATATCCTCATCTCCGGTAAATTTCACATCTTTGGTGTTGAAACATGTTAAATTCTTGAAGGTATACCAAGTACTGACTGAATTTGTTGATGAGTGGACTAAGTGAATGTACCTATTGTATTGTCAACAGAAAGCGTTTACTCTAGTTATAATAATATTTCATTAATTATCACGAACGGACGCGTCGCCTTCATTATTCCCGTTACAATTAACATTGCCAGTACTAGTATTATCAATGTAGATAGTGTTACCGAACCAAATACAGAGGCTATAAAGTTTTTTTATTAATCAATTAGCATGAGAAACCCACTAGTTATAATTTACGTTTATATCGAGAGGGAGCAGCGTATTTGCTAGTATACTGTCAATTACTCCCTTTAAGATAAAGAGTTTAACAGTAAATTTTAAAACTATGCCGCCAACTTCCGCAAGAAACGCTACCTAAACGTTGAAGAAAACGTAAAATCGTTTACGAATCCTTTGTTTTAAACTTGTGAAACGGAAGATAACAGTTTTTATCAAGTTTGAATTGTTATATTACGCGCTAAATATTGCCATAAAGGTGTTAATGTTATTATTACCGCCGTCGCCACGCAAACGTAATAGCTTTCCATAGCGGTCTTTGCGAAGCCCCCCAATTGATTAAAAATAACATAAAAATAGTCTTTCATTATATGAATAATCGTTCAGTCCCCACGATATTGACGTAGTTATTAGGTCGGTATTTCGTTGTTTTATACATAAAATGTGCTCGCGAGCGGCTTAGTCTCATTTCACGAGTTTCGCACGTAAGGTTTCGGTAAATCGTCCGTATAATGTATTTAAATGGTAGAATTACATGGTTAGGGTGTCTTGGAACTGGTCTCTGGTACATACGTTGAAAAACTGATTCAAAGCCTAACGATCCAAGTTTGAAAGATCTCAAAATGTAAGTTTATATTATAACAGCTTGAAAAAAATGAAGATACGATCGGAAAAAGATATCTAAGATTATATATCAAGAGATGAGTTAAACCAGTCTCTTGAAACAGTTGGATAATATTTATAATCCTCAATAAAGAGAGAAAGGGGAAACCTCTGCTAAGGAGCTATTATAGAGTTATAAAAAACGGGTGGCCAGGTTACGTAACAGGTGAAAGTTCCTACTCCTAAGAGGCTTCAGAGCATCGTAGTAGTATGGAAACCACCAGCTCTAGATCTTTGGTAACTACTAGCCCAGGAACAAGCCTATAACATTTTATCACTATTTGAAGATATGCTTTCTAGTCTGTTAAACTTCTAATATTTAACGTAAGAATATTATACATTCTACAAAGTAAAGATTATTCTGTTTTAATCTTCACACTACTTCATTAGGCCTTAATAGGTACTTGTTTTTATTCAATCGTATTATTTTAGTATTAACTATAAATTTCGCCATAGTAAGGTTTGTACCAATATTGTAGAAAAAGATGTCTAGTAACTATGAATACTGATTAATTTAGAATATTTTCAAAGTTTCCCAAGTATTTTTTCGCTGATAACGATTTAAAAAATGCAATACCGTAAAGAGAACTGATCGAATCTACAACGCAAAAAACTAGATTTGTTGCAGAAAATACGCTAGTTCAATTCTGCAAATTGAAGTCTTTTTGTTTTGTCAAGTAAACTCAAATCATTTGGATATTTTGATATAATTTTTGAAATGATGAAAATGTTTTGCGATAAAGTTGAAAGCAGAGTACTTTATATCCCTATATCCTACAAACTTAAGGGCTTTATATAGTTTATTAACGATTCGGTGATTAAAATGTTGATGTAACTGAGGTATTTTCAGCTCCTTCAACTTTATAACCTTTACATCTTATATTTAAAAGTAAAATTACAGGCGTTACTCGTTAGAGGCAAAAGGTAAACTCTAACCTTCCTTAACCAGTTTATTAACCTTGACATTGATATTGATGCCAGGAATCTTCATTTCTTCTAAGCAATAAGAAAATAGGGTATTGAACTTAAAGATATAAAACTTAATCGGTTCGGTAACTGTTTACACAGGCGTCGATTTCAGTAACAGTAGTTCCTCTCCTAAGCCAAAGTCAACTTTTACTTTGCTGGAATTTCAATGATTAATCTCCATAGATGTAGTGTTTTCCTGTTGTAATACAATATATTGCAAATAGACTCCTGTTAAGCGCCTTACTGCCCTTGTATTTAGCATAATACCTTAAAACATGTGGTCTACAAAATGATCTCAATGGATAAATGTGTATAAGGGGATAGATATTTGATTTTTATGGCAAAGGTAGATGTTTTCGTTGATTGGACGGTATAGGAAAACATGGTCGGCTAGTTATTAGGTTGTTTCAAACGCATTATTTTACGCTACGTAACTGTTTTTGTTCATTTTTGTTCTTTAAAGTATTTTTACCTTTGAGATTTGTGGTATAGTTTAAGTGTTTTTTTTTAAACTCGCAGACTTACGGGATGTAATATATTACCTATTGTTTTTAGTGCTTGATATCTTGGTGGTGATATGATTAATAGCCAGATTTACTTTAAGTTTAACACCTTTGACCACTTTTATGATGATAATTCTGATGGTTAATAAGCTTGGTGAAATTTCACACACGTTGTTAGCACTAAAATACCATCTAATTCAAAAGCTTTAGACCAAATCTTGAATCTAGTAACCCCTCTTACTTGGGGTCAATGAAATGCCCAGTTATAAGGTTATCGCCATTACAGTCGCGAAAGCTGTTAGCTTAGGAATATATATCAACCAAATTTGGCGTACGTGTAATAACAGTTGCAATAAAGGACTGTAACTAGATGAAAAAGCTTTTACAAATAGAATCTGAGCGTTTGAAGGTGTATTCAAACTTGTTAACGCCCGTAATAGATGCGTATTCCTGTTTGAAAAGGTTAAACTCGTTAATATGTACTTTTTTTTCATTATTCTTTAGCATAACATTAACTTGTTTAACATATGATTAAGGATATACATTAGTGTTTCATCTTCTTCTTTCTTATTTATTATCGTATTCCACCTCATTGAAGCCCAATACATTTGTTATTATGCTAGGTGAATATTGTACTCGAAGTAATCTTTCATTCCGTTATACATTCCATAGAAAATACGTCCCTTGGTTCAAACGATAAGATAGTAATCTCTGGTGTAACCGGAAAGTATTTGTAGGAATAATGATTGTACGCCTGAAAGTTAAACATCCATTTACTATCAGATATCAAGGATTGGTATCATCTTTGTTTCAAGAATATTATAGAGCTATACCTTATGATTTTCTGTGTTATTCTGGATTTAAACTAAATTCGGATGTAACTTGTAATTGATATTAATTTTCTTGACCAGCCTAGGGCATAAGTTACGATAGTCGTTCCAGTTTTCTATAATATTTCTGACAATCTACTCAAGTTTCAAACTTTTAAATTCACAGTAATAAGAGTAACTATACTCGCCTAGCCCGAGAGATAAAGTCTTATAATAGGATCTATAGTTAACTTATGTATATAAGCGTACATCTTGAAGAAAATTTCGTTTTGAAATAATATTTAGAGTACTTAAAGATCTTGTAGGAAACTTTGAGAAACTTGACGATTTTAAGGAAATTTTTGAAGGACTTTACGATCTTTCTTAAATGAACAATAAATAACATTAACATCAATTCCTTTGACTGTGCTAGAAACATATGCTTCGCATACTATTCCTCTACAAAACGCGAACTCTACATTATCGCGAGCGGGAACTAAATTACTTAGAAAATGAATAGGTTTCTTATCGTCGAAGTATAAAGAATTATTTTCAGGGTTAAAGGTTCAACTTAATTAGGGATTAAAGGGTAGTCTCCTCAAACATATATAAAGGCGTTAAGAATAGTCAATATAATTTTCTTTACCTTATAGGTCTTAAGGTTCAGTATTTTCACGGCAATCCTCACGTCAAGCCAATTTATAGAAGATTTTTTCCAATCCCCTTGTAATTTTGTTTCGAACAAAATTCCTACCTTTATTAACTTGTACTCTCAATTTCATCGTGACAATACCTTTAATAATTTTTCATATATTAATTATCCAACGATTAATAAACTTACGAAAGTCATGGAAAACTCAAAGAGAATAACTGAACTTATCGCTAACAATCGTATCGAGGATATACTAGCTGATGTAGTAGGTTCAATGTTCGTTATTCAAAGCCTCGTCAAAGTTCCTAAACCAAACATCTTCATTGTAATACGTAAAAAACACAGGTCGGAAAACCTCAATTAACTCTATAAAATTCTAATGAAATCATATTTTAACGTTTTCACTGGTAAATTAACGTTCATTCCATAAGGTAGAGATTAAATGTTTTAGAGGATATTGACGATTAAAGAGTGATATAAAGTATCGGCTTAATATATTTTCACCATTTGGCGCGACCTATCGATTTCTGATTTTTTTTGTTTGAAGTAGCGACTTCAACGTATTTGTTAATGTATCCAATCAGCTATTTTGTAATATTCGGGGGGCAAAAAAGGAGATAAAATGAGCAAAAGTTGAGGTAAAGTATAAAATTTTAGGTTATTTGTTACTAAAGTTGTTGTTTGTAATGGAGGTTTTATATCTATAAATTTGTGTTGGTGGAAGTAGTAATAGTAACAACTTAGCTATTTACCAACTACAGAAAACTTGGAAACTTGATAATAATTTTTAACTATTGAAATCTTTAGATGGTCGATCATAATATTTGTCTCAAAAATGATTTAATAAATTTTTTGGTGTTTACTATTGGTGATGGCGTCTCCACCCCTATATTTCCGTTTTAAACTTACGAAATCGAGAAGTATTTTCTACTTACTAGCTTTATGGACTGGTATAATTCGTGAAAGCCTTTTACAAAAACATTGACTCTACTTGAAAATATGAAACCTAACCAGAAACTAGTTTCTTCTTCTACCTAACTCGTTTGTATTTAAACTAATAAACATTAATCAGTATTAAAATGTCTTCTTTGTTAATAATAATTTACACGGTACAATATTATAGATTCGAATTTTGATTGAAGTAACAGTAGTATTGTGTGCTCAAGTGGTAAATGTATTACTTATCAGTTTGGCAGACCACTAGCCGGTCTTCATACTAATTTGTATGGATAATTGCTTGGCTCATACCTTAGTCTAAAGTCGGTACCTACTGCACAAGACTTACAGTCAACTTACAGTTAGTTTTATCAAATTATTAATAATATAGTTGACTAGAGTGTACTGTAATTGACTTTTGTTTTAATACCTATTCCAAATACAAATAAATTTATTGAAATATACCGTTGATGAATACAAATGTTTTACATCCTTATATAGCGGTGGAAATTATTATCAGTAGTATTATCATGTAAAATAGTTGTGGTAAAGGCGTGAACTGTCGCGATGTTTACCATGTGACGTGAAAAATACGCCGCCGCTTAAGCTGCCATGCTGGCTGCACCAGTGACACCCACGTACGCCCGCGCCGTTAAGTAAAAGTAAAAACAAATATAAAAGCCTTCTTACTTTATTTATTACACTTTGTATACGAGGTGCCCTCGTTTCCTTGTATGTGGTGTTAATAATAGTGTTTTTGGAAACAGAAACTTCGAAGACTTCAGATATTAAAGTAAATAATACTGACTTTATATAAAGTCGACCGTACTAATACATATATAGTTATTAAGTGTAAGGGTAGATATATCCCGCCGGCATTAATATCGTAGTACCATTAGCAGAGTACCGCGTTAACTTAATGGCTAAGGTTTTGTCGGGCCACTTAACTACCTTTCACCAACTTTTATACGCGACCGTCAATATCTCGAAAACTTCCACGTAAGTACAATGAGCCGCCAGCCGCATGGAGGAGGTGGAGAAAGAGAAGAACTCAGACTTTTTTTTTTTTTTTTGGAAAGAAAAACCTCTCAAAGGTAGCTTTTATGGTCTCTTCCGTAGTGGATATACCATTTCAAATCCTAGGAGGAACCTGAAGCCAGCGAATATTAGTTGAGACAACGATTAAAGCTTGTTTTGAAGTTATTTTGATCTATTAATAAATATTGAAGTGGAGTTTTTTCTTTTTTGGGGGGTTATAGAGGTAAAATGAGAAGAGGGCAAAAAGGATCATAAAAAGCTTGAAAGCAATTCATAAGTGATCATTGGAGGACATTAAACGCAAATTAATAAATTTGGAAGATCGATTTACTTATTAATTCTTTTTGGTAGATGAAAACTTGGATAACAAATCGAAAGAAAAAGACCCGTAATATTAACTAATTTCGCAAAATTATGGAAATTTGAAAATATTTATTTAAAGCAAATTATCTTGTCCACCTATTAAGAAACCTTTTGGACGAGTACGATTTTAACCTTAAATTTTGTAGAAAGTATAGGTAATAAACGAGATGAAAAATTCCCTTTTATCTTTATAATATTATTAACATCTATCTGCGGCGTCGATGAGATTTAAACGGGAATGAAAAGCCGTAGGGTCCCTATATCAGTGACTTATAAAATAAAAGTGATAAGTTAAGGAGCATAAAAGTAGTGGTAAAGAAGCTGGCTAACCATTATACGATTTCTTCCGTATTTAAGGCCAAGTTAAATGCGATATATAAGTCTTTATTATTTATACGTATAAAACGTACGCTTTTTTTCAGGTATAAATTGAATTTTATCTTTTTTTGAATTACATTGGAGTAATGATTTAAGCCCATAAGTGAATAAGGTATTTTTCACATCGAAACAAGCTTCATTAACGGCGTATTTGTTAACTTGTTAGTTTAAGTATTCATTACTAATGATTCATATATAATCGGGATTATAACGCACCAATATAACGTTCTTATAAAACTTGACGAAAGCTTGAAACTGGTTATACGTTCATCAAAAATATATTGTAACATCTCTCCAAAAAAATTATAACCGTTCATTATTTATGTATATCGGGATTTTTCCAAACAGTTTGTACTAACGATTCTAAAAATATTAAAAACAATTCTTTCTTTGGTGTTGGAACCGTATGTTTCGCGATGAAAACTACTGAAACCCTTCCTTACATACTATTCATTACGGTAAATTGCGAGTATTTATTAGTCGTATTCATGGCCGTTTTCTTGGAATTCGAGACCTATTGTTGAGAATATTAATATAATAATCATTTAAATTGAAAATTCAGGACTAACAAACTTATGTTACCCATGTTTCTGATAGAATCCTTATAACATTAGTTATGAACTTTAATGTAAACTTAGGCGTTGTGGAAATAGGTTTCAGAAATGATGGGAGTTCATTGTCTACAAGTAAAAAATGAGATCCTTAGTATTCATAGCGTTTACGACGTTATAACTGAGGTAAAAGCAATTTCCCAGAGTTTGGAAACCTAGTTCAAACCGGCCTTTTAAAGAGTTTTAACTGTAACTCAAAGCTTGCACTACATTTATAAAGGCTTAGGTTACATGTCCGAAATAACATCGATAACAGCTTATTAGAAAAGAATTTTTACGATGGCCTATTTATGTATTTATTTAGTTTCAAACAGGGGGTAACTATGTTTGAGCCGTTATGACCTTTGAAAGGCTTTATACGAAGAGGTGCCTGACCTGAAAAATCCGAAGTTTATAAGCTAAAAGAATGATTTATTGCTTCAAGGTAACCCTACGTAACTGAATTCTGGCGTCTCGAAGGATGGAGAAATTATATATAATGCGGTATGATCAGACGATTGTTTTTGTGGAAACGACTAAAGCGTTATTGATTTTGGTTTCAAGGTAACCTTAGTCGACTTCGAAGTACTAACTTTTCACTCAATATACAATCATAAATGAGATTGTAAAAACGAGGGCCGTATGAAATAGGTGGGGCAGAGGCTCCTGTTACGTACTCGAAATCCCTTTATAATACCGAACGACTTCAAAGGTACCAGCCATCCGCTTCGTAATGTAAGCTCATTCGAGAATAACCTGGTTAAACTAAAATTTTGATGAATAAAAATCATGAATCTTGGAATATTTCCCAGGCTTTGCCACGACGTATATAACTCCAGCAATAATAAAAACGAACAAATTGTTGTATTTGTTTGTTTTAAGTAAACCTCATCAGCCGGCAATATGAAGTGATTTGTTTTTTTTCTCCGGTTTAACCATCTAAATTTTACAGTTTTACCTTAAGCTCGACCACATTTGATTTAAAGTATTCGGAAACTTTCAAGAAAATCACGTTACTTATATATAAGAAAATATAACTCGAATAATACCGGGTAAAGTCTACTACATGAATTATATATAAGATAGGGATAGAAAGATATCTTTATAGCGTATCAAAAACAAGGTTTGAGAAACCAGTATAACATTATAATAACGGACTCGGATCTTTCTTCATGTCAAAAATCCTTGAGCAACAGTACATATATTATAATCCAATCTTATATTACGTATTTCGAGATAAACCGGTTTTTGAGTAACAATTTAAATTCCTTTTATGCTTTTTCGATGAAAATTGAGATGAAATTTACGTTTGTTCAGGGTTTTTGATATTTTCAATTAACAAATGACGAAGCTACTATCGAACTGTTGGAGCGCTTCGCTTTTATATTAGTCGTTCAATTTTTAAAGTTGAAAGGGATAAGAAGATCTAACGCATTGTCATTCATTCGAATCACATCGAATAAATCCTAGTTATAGTAATAGGTTGTTGAAATCACGGGTTGAAAAGGAAGTGGTTATTAAGGTTGAAAATGATAAATATTTTCGATTTTTTTCACGCTTAAAAAAAAAAACCGGTAATGCATCCATGATCAAAAGTACGAACATATTTTATGATAACGCTTTCATAAACTTTCAAAATCTGTACCGTAATATTGGTAAGCTCAGCGGAAGTATTTTATAAACCCAAAGTATTGCGCTCAAGATTTATTATTAACACATTTACACCTCACGTTACGATATACTATATTCCCATTCAATTAATGAAAGACTTTAGTTTGATATCGTTCACCATAGATAAATGATTTAGTATTCCATCATATAAAATATAAAATTGTTAACGTATATCTAGGACTAATTATCTATTAGCTTTGGATGCAAAGAGTTTTAAAGAGAATTGAACGTTATGCGGATTGACGATTTCACAAACATCAGCTAAACCAACGGTAATATTTATTGTAATTTTTTATAATCCGGAGCGCGCCTTTTTAAATGTTGTAGAAAGATATTTCATTCCGTAAAGTTGGAGGTATGTGGTTGAGTGATATCGAATTTCCTTATATAATGGTCAAGCTGGTCTAGTTTCGGTGTTTACTACTCCATAACCTTTATATTAACGGAGGTCGGTCGTATAACCGCATGTAATAAGTTCCAAAGTACGCGAATGAAGGTGTTTGTCCAATATTTTACCCTTTCTTTATTAATTACTGCCGTCGATAAGAATGAAAAGGTTATTTCCACATCAAAAATATCGATTCACCTTACAAAACTATTTTTAGTTACGTGTAATCATATTGGGAGAAGAGGAGGGGGCAAGAAACCCCCTTAATTAAAAGGATTATTGTAAATACCTTGAAATTCAATCCGTAATTGAAATTGCGTCGTATTGTAATTGAAGCCTGTTTATATTATTACAGGTAATATGAATGACGTGATTACACCGTTATATAATAATTCATATCAGTAACGATTGTTTCATCATTTCAAGTTAACCCCCACATACTTTACTTAGGAGGAGTTTCATAAGTTTGTAAACGAAATGGAAATCTCCTTGTAGAATAATTCATATAGCTAGAGCTCAATAATATATAATGTTAAGTAGTATATTGGTATATCATTTCCTGTATACGTTTAGGATTTCGATCCCTTTAATTTCAAGTTGGAAAGAGACATTGTAGGTGTTAAATGAGGATTGTATAATGTTAAAATGAACATTTTATTAAAGAATGAACAATATTAAACGCCGGGTAAAGGAAAATACCTTGCGACGGGCTTCCCAGATAGGCGCTTACCCTCTATAATTAAATATATAAGGGGAAAGTTTGTAACCTGGATACTTTTACACTAAACCTATCCTATCATTTCCTTTGACTTTCTAAGATTCCAACACATTGATTATATTTATCTTTTCAGTTGTGTAATCTGTAAAAATCATTGGGTAAATCTAGTTTTCTTCATTAAATTTTATTTTTACGATTGTAAACCCATCATTCATACTCAGCGTTCGAAATTATTTTATAGTTGTCATTTTATTTAGTTTAAATATGTGTAAAGTATTGAGGTTTATGCTTCGGTTGTTTCCTTCAAGAACACTGAGATTAGTCATAAGGTTGAGACAAATTACTGTTATTATAACATTAATAGCCGCGGTTGAAACAATAATTCTTTACTGGTATATAATTTATAAATTCTTTTTCATTCAATATTGGAGTAATGTATACCGGTACAGTTTCTGTGCCGAAAAGATTCGGGGCGCCGTTAGGTGTATGTAAATCTATTATACAAGGCTTTAGTGGAGTTACGGGAGAGCCTTGAGCGTTAAATAATTTGTGTATACTTGTGTATTGAGATTATAATTCGCCTTTCCCCGGTTTTTCAAAAACGCTTATATTAATCATTAGTTATTAAGTCTCAGATACGTTTTGAATCATAACTACTAACATCTTTTTAACAACGTAGTAAGGCTTAACCATTACCCGATTCCTTCCTATTTTATATTTAAAAAGGGCGGATTAGCGTATTCTTTTTCATTTCGAAGGCAGCATAACAACTGAGGTATCTTGGATGAATGTGATCAGAACAGGTATCATTGGAACGGTAGTAATTTCAGTGCAGTCGGTCAACTTTACTATCAAGTAAGTTAACTATACTCACTGCAAGTTTAGTGTATTGTTTTATGGGTCTACTTTAAAGTCAAGTACAGTGTGTACCCACTTCATACTAGGGCACGGGCCAAGCAATTAGTATGCAGACCAGATAGCGGTCTGCTAAACCTAGAATAATACATTTACCACTTGACCATACAATACTAACGTTACTTCGACCAATTCGAATTGACAACGTTGCAACATCTCAAGGCCTATTAGGTAAGGCTTATTGACATTGATTAGTGCTTATTAGGTTAAGCACAGATTGGATAGGTAGAAGAAGTTACTTTCCGGTTACGCTTTATACAATGCTAAGGTAGAGGAAAGACTTTTGCGCAGAGCCTTTACTATTGCATCAGGGTTTCACGGTAGTAAGTAGAGATGACCTCTGGATTGCGTCGGTTTTTTATGGTAATCTAGAGGTGGTGACGGTATCTCCATAGAAAACACCAATAATCTTTACCAGATCCTTCATGAAGATGTTGAGGTTAACCTTCAAAAGTCTTACAGATCTTTAAGTTAGCAAACGGCTAAGTTAGTACTATTTCGGGTGTTTTTACTATAAAAACAACCAAGTCTTTCAATCTACAACTTTCAATCATAATTAATAATAACAAACATTTTTTACCCTATTTCTTACACTAAACCTCACCTTTTATAATAATAATTTCCCCTCCATCATATCGTAAGATCGTTAATCATTAAGATTGCTACGCTGAGAAAAAACGTCAAAAATAGCCAGGTCGCGCAAAGAAAGTCACGTCGCACGAACCTACGCCAAATCGTCAAGTCTCTTGCCTAAAATACCAAGTCATTACATTCCCAAATCATTAACTCACTTTGTACAAATCATCAAATTCTCTTATTAAAAATATCAAGTTCATATGGCATTTAAGTGACAACAAATTAAGGAATCCAAGGACCACGGATCCCATCTATTCGCCTATTTCTTTCCAGAAACTATGTGGAAAAGATATCGACGCAACGTTTATTGAAAAGCACTTAATCAACTACGTTAATTAGTATATCCTTGAATCAGATTTTAGCGACCAGTTTGGTAGCGGTACCCGCGTTTTCTAAGACTATCGTCAGTTCTTTAACCACTTAACTATTGCTGTGTATCAGATGCTTCAAGGGGGTGTTAAAGTTAGGCTAAATAAGGAAGTAAATTAACGTGGGACTTATATTTTAGAAAAGACCTTATTAGAGTTTGTAGAGACCTTTTTCTAATTTGCTTAACGTAAAGAAGCACCTCAAGATTCTAATACTTAAGAATTACGAGGAAAATACAAGGGAGTTGATAATTTTTTACGCCTTTATATACGTTTTAGGGGACTAACCCATAATCCTCAGTTTAGTTATACTTTCAATCTTCCCGCTGGCGCTAAGGTTTTACAAGCCAACAAGAAGGAATATGTTCACCTATTCAGCAGTTTAGTACCCTCCTGTGACAACGCGGAATATGCGTTTGGAAGAAGTAGAGCCTGTGAAATAGTGGCCGCCATTGCGGTAAGAGGAATTGATATTGGTACTATCTATCAATTAATTGAACAAAATCGTCAAGTCCTTTAAAACCTCATTTATCATCATAAAGTTTCACTTACCCTTTAAAGCCTCCCTTAAGATCGTCAAGGGTTTCCTCAGAATCGTTAAATACTTTAAAGCGAAGCTTCCTACGACAGGTACGCCTATACACATAAGTCCATCATAAGTCTTACTATAGAACTTCGTTTCTTGGGCTAGGCGATTAATAATTATCCCTACCATCACAATTTGCTAGTATTAGGAAATATCATCGATGACTATAACAATTATGGGAATTTCTCCCAGACTTATTATAATGGTTAATATCAAATACAAATTCCTAATAAACTTCGAAAACATCTGTAATAACTTTGAGAAATATGATAGAAAGCCTTATGATTTGATTGATACGAAAATGATTCCGTTTTTTAAATTTGTAAGTAGATAGGGATCTCTATTTTAGGTTTTTACTTACTATTTCCTGAAATCCTTATAATTCATGCCAGATATTATTATCTAATTTTCCTAACGGAAGCAAAAAAATTCCAGGATATTTTTGATAGTATGAAAAGCCATTTCAAATACAATGTCTACTTTATATAATACTATATGTATTGGTGCATGACGAGGTAGACCACGATGATAGGTAGGAAAAAAAGAAGAAGAAATACTAATAGATATCCTCAACTAGACGTTTAATAAGTTGATGTTGTATTAGCAAGTAATAGGGAAAGCCTATACTAGTGAAGCCACATCTAACGAGCAGGTATAGGCAGTGGTTACGGGCATTATCGAGGTCAAGTACGCCTTATAGCGCCCATATTCCACTTGTAAAGGCGTTTTAGCCAGTTACGTTCTTTGTTAACATCTGTAATGGCCTGTATACCAAATTCGATCGGGATATATCCTTAAGCTAATACCTTTCGTATTAGGATAAAAAACCATTCGATAGCAAATTATATTTATTTTTAATACGGAAGACCATAACGTTTGAAATTTGGTTTAAAGTTTTCGAACTAAAAGTTATAACTATATTGACATTCGTAATAATAGTAAGACTTAAGCGGATCTATTAATCACAAAAATCATCTTTATCATGAGGAAAAGAGGTATTGGATTTATAGGAAGTCCGGTTATTAATTTACTCGATACCTTCTTACTAAACGGCATGAAAAAAAAAATGCATTATATCCAATACCCGACTACTTCTGGACAAAATTACTTGAACTATAGCATAAATCACGGGAGTAGAAATGATATTAACAATGACGATGTACTACAAAAAGTTACTTCATATTAAAATCATCCTTTCAAAGCCACCTAATAATTAGAAGACCTCGCTTTCTTATACCGTTGAAGTGGCGAAAACCTTTACATTTTCCCTGAAAATTAAATATCAAATCTTTTAAATATCTTGAATATTTGCTATCATTATACAAGCAACAAGTTTTAAGGTATTATGCCCAACTTAGAGGCACCAAGGTATTTAACACGAGTTTATTTTTGATACTTGGCTTTGCGAAAGGAAAACATTATTGTTACAGAAATAGATCGTAAAAAGGAAGGTAAAGCCAAAGTTGGCTTGAGCTTATACCAATAACTGTTATAATTGAAATAGACGACTATTAAAATTATTATTAGGCCGATTATGTTCCACATCCTGAAATCCCACACCTCATTCCTCTTTTCTTTAGAAGATTTAAAGATTATTGGCGTTAATGTTGACATTAACTTTGACAAATTGGTTAAAAACGACCGGAGGTTGCATTTCGCCTTTAAGTAGAAATACTTTTGGTTCCATATTTAAGATTCAAAGGCAACGATACTGAATCTAACGGAGTTAGAAATATGTTAATTATATTCGAGTTGTAATCATATAAGTGTTAATTGATTATATAAAATTTTCAACTTGTATGGTATAAAAATGTGGAATATTCTACTTTAAAGTCTATTAACAAGTTTTAATATCATCATTAAACTAATACATAAACCTCCAAAATATTTAAAGTCATATAAAAAAATCAATATTTCAATTTCTTAATATTTGTTAACGTATTTCTTTTCAATAATAAGCTTTTTTTTTTCGTAATGAATTCTGCAATCTCATTTCACGAAACCAAATTCCTTCAATTTCCATGGCTGAAAGACACATCAGATATATTAAATGCTTTGTGGATTGATATATACTTGGGATTACCAAATGTTGTCCTCCACGATGTTTATATCAACTTTACAGCGACGGAGTTTCAAAGAGACGCTAACAAAATATGAATTTAACGTAAATAAGTGCCGGTTCAAGCCTATTCAACAATTAGAAGGGTCGAAAAAGTATACATACTATTTCGAAAATCGTACAATATCCTTACGTTGAAGATTGAAAGCTTTACAAACCAAGAGGCATATCTTCAAATAATGGTAAAGGGTCTAAAAAATGGTAAGCTTTAATGGTTTGGTGTTAAAGTTGTTAGTATTTAGGGTATATTATCCTTTGATGAGTCAATATTGATTAATAGCAATTACCTATAATTGGTTCATTGGCTACAGTAAAGCCTTCAACAATTACCCAAAGAATAGATACTGCGTTAAATTAATGATACCCTTTAAATTCAAAACGGAACTACAATAATCGACGTTTTATTTTTGCAGTTGTAAACTAAAGTTTTCGTATAGCGAGATCTAAGCACATTTGATGGCCTATTTAAGATTTTGAGCATCGTTAACCTAAAAATAGTTGTTGAAAATGCTAAAGATTTTCCGAATTCTCGTATAAATTTTAGGATAAGGAATATACACTGGGCCGGATTTATAATATTTTTTAGGTTGGAATAAAAAAGAAGGATAATGGAGACTTAGCTACTACGCTCTGAGTATAAGGAATTATCAATATTTTAGGTAGATCTTTTCACGAGATCGATCGAGTTAACATTAATAGACTCCTTATTCGAGGAGTCGTTTAATGTATGCTTAAACGCTATTCTGACCTTTAAACCCCAAATATTACCATTTTTGAGTCGAGGATTATATAGAAGGTTAAGAGTAACACTATAGGGAGGCCGCATGAAAAGTTACGGTTCATCGTTTACGGATATGGTAATAAGGATTAAGACTAGAGTTTAATATAATCGCCCACGATTTAGAAGATTCATTAACTTTTACTGTTAGTTTTAGTAGTAAGTTTGCTAGATAAGACTGATGAGATTTTCACTTTTAATCGCTGCGATATTACCTAAGCGTATAGGTTTTAACAAATTGATTAATTAAAGATTATTCTGTTGGAATTACCATAAAAACTCGGTGAGAAATACCATCTGGAGAAGGTTATACAATGTATCGAATTAATGTACGGATTTGTAAAAGCAGGTGCTTATTTCTTAATGATGTTTAAATTTCATTTTAAATCTACATTAGGTTTAAAACACTTGATTTAAGACTTGTTTTAGCTGATTACCTCCGATAGTTATTTAGGCTTGGTGGATATATAAATTGATGATGAACGTTACGTTAGAATATATAGTTTTGTAGTATCAAAACAGTAGGCGATAAAAGATTTAAAGGTTTAGAATTATATATCGGTAGCAATTTAGGCGAAAGGCAAATATTTAAACTTTAACGGATTGTCAATATACATATATTGTATTAACTATATTGATATTTACCTTAATTTCCGTCAAAAGTATTAAGGCCTTGATTTAACCGGAATAAATAAGATTGATGTCGCTAGAGTTTAAATGTATTTGAAGTCATGTGCTCGTGGCAGTTAAATTGCCACTTTATACTAACCGAAAGATTTTTTACGATATTTAGATTACGGAATAAGCGTAAAGCCTAATAAACGAGGACTAAGATCAATTAAATATGAGATTGGATTGGTAAATGTTTAATTTCAATTGGGGGATCAATATGGTACCCATTTACCTATTGAGAGCTAATTTAATAATTTTTATAAACGGCTTTTATGCGATTGATACGGATATTTCGTTATAAATCGGGTTCTTTATAGCGACCGTTAATGAGGAGAGGTAATAAAAAATTGAAATCATTGGAGACCATATTTATTAGATATTTGTTTAGTGTCAAAATATTGAAACGAGTTGGCTTCAATGGTTTACGGAATAATAGCCAGCTTCGATATGGGTATAAATATATCGAAAACGTTTAACATCGTTGTTAGGTAGTTGAATATTTTACCCATCTAAGTGGTAATTTGTATCGATTCGAGGAGACTATTCGAAAGCTTTTCAACGTGCCGAATAACTAGCAAAAAACAACTGATGATCGATATAATGGTATTTTGTGAGGCTTATAAAGGTAGGGTGATCAAGTAGTTTATGTTTATTTACTGTAAAGATAATCCAGGTGATGTTATGAAGAAATCAACGATAAATAAAGCTTTGTAAAGGTTTTTGATAGTAATTAGATAATTATACATATTGATGGTTACGTTGATAGGCTACCTAACAAGGTTAAGTTATATACCAACAAACACGAAAGAAACTAGGGGTACCAAGGTAAATTGGAAGACTATCCGTGTATTAAATCCGACGATTTGGTTAATTGGTACATGCGAATCAAAAGTATGATTGAATTGGGGGTTTGTATAAGCCTGTGGCGAAAGATTTGTTTATAGGAATCGATGAAGTCGGAATTTAAAACTGTGGGATAATTGCGGTTAATTTTGCAGTGAAATTAACAGTGATGTAGTTGGTTAACACAAAAGTAATTCGGTGGCAACCAGAAACAATTGGTCGATTATACTAGCGTGTACACATAGAACAAAATGCCGCTATCATTTGAATTATAGTCATGGTAATATAGTTAGTAAACTTTACTATTTAATAATGAGACCGAAATGAATATAAATAAAGTATATTGTTTTGAGGTTTTATTGTAAAGTTAATTAAACTATACATGCACTTCATAATAAGGTACGGGCTAAGGAATCAGCTATATAAATTAGAATGTAAACCAGTGAACGGTCTAATCAACCTAGAATAATACATTCACCACTTGACCTCCCAATACCACTGTTACTTTGACCGATTTTAATTGACGATATTGAAACATCTAAGGCTTATTACGCAAGTTCTATCATTATTTATGATATTGAATTATCGTAATTCAGTTTTTGAACGCGAACTTTCTTCATAGATCAAGCAGGTCGTTTATGCGACCATGTAAATATGCTTATTCCCTGTACTTCTTTTTAAATCAACCTAAGTATCAAATTGTACCTTATAATATTTATCGATAATTTTCGACACTTGGTTGATTTCTAAAAAACGAAAAGGTTTTGTAATTTTATAAATAAAACGATTCAGGATTTGAATCCTATAAAACCTTTTTTGAGGTTGAATTGAATGCTGTCCCCCGAGGAGATTCCAACCGATGAGGTAATTTCCTTTTTAATAACTTTTTAAATGTCGATTGTAAAATTTTTTTAAAAGATAGCAAATTTTACGACCACCTATTCCTACCGCGTAAGTATATTGCGTTTACGATAACTCAACGAATATATCCCTAAATTGACGAAGGATTTTTAATAACGTATTTTAGATAAAGGATTTCATTTTAAAAAAAACTTCGTTGTACCGAGAAACAAATCTGATAACATTTCGAAAATCGAGTTAATAATTGTTAAATAAAGTAATAAACATTATATGAGGGTATATTTAAGCGCGAAAGTTTCTATATAGCGTTTTCGTTATTGAAAAACCTTGAAAAATAAATTTTTCAAATTTTCTTCTTCGTCGTCCTTTAAGGGTTAATCTTTCAAAAAGTATACAATTTGAGTTAATTTGGTGGTGTGAAATCCTTATATTTTTTAGAAGCTAAGGCGTAACTGTTGGTTCATTTAAATTGATTAGTCTTTTTATAATAATTGTAATAGTAGCTTACAAGCCTCTGAAATAGGTATGTTTTACAAGGTTGTTTCGACGTAGGGGCTAGTAAAGCGCAGAAAGGCGAGGCTGATGTAATATCTTAGAAAGACTCAATTAGAAAAGGCGAACATATGGCTTTATAAAACTATTTACCACAGCTTAAGTGAAGCTTTATAAAAAAGGTGAAACCCGTAGTATTATTCCCCTAATAGGGACATGTGCCTTCGCGTTCGCATGCGATATTATTCATGGCGTAACATATAATACCTTCGGCGAATCTCCGGTAATAAACGTACTTGTATTCATCGAACCACCTATTAAAATATATAATAGCCTACTTTTGAACCCAATATACTGTTTCGCATATGTTAAGTTTATGTTCTTACAAATAAAGAACTATAATTAGGGTTTGATATCGAAACGCAAAGTAAAGTACGCAACAAAGTTTCTACTGCTAGAAACAAAACAGTTACCTAATGGTATTCTATTAACATTGGAGGTTTCTACAAAAAGCGAGCGAATCTCTTAGGAGGCTTGCTGGCGGCGGGCGCAGCCTTATTATCCTCGTTAACTATATTAACAAAAGAAGCTACTAAACGTTTTCGCAGATTGTTGAAAAAATGTATAAGAGTTTGGTAACAATATTGAAAAAATGTGTGGAGCTACACATAAATGTGACGTGAAAGATGAAACACACATTAAGAGGAATTATTCCAGACACCAGATAAGGAAAACTCTCCACAAGAGGCTATTCACAATATATTACATTGCAACAAGAAACCAATACTCTTACGAAAATGGATTATCAAAACGCTGGTAATGCCAAGGTGAAATTGAATCTAAGTAAAATTTTATTTTCATTCAATTTCACAATAATAAACATAATCGTATTTTTTTAGTTTCATAAAACTCTTCTTTACTTCCTTTGCATCTTTGGGACCTGAAAATAATTCACGTTAATATTTATATAAATATGAACATTAAAGAATCAGCTAAGAATTATTTGAGGTTTCTTTTTGTTATTAAAGATGAATACTCGTTGGTTAATCTTCAAAAATAAGAATGAAGAAATGAATTCAAAGTCAAATTCATGTTAATTATATCGATTTTTCAATATTTTACCGTTGAGAAAGAAGTAAACTCTGTGAAATGATAAAATACAAATATATGGAATATTTTGCGCTGGAATATATCGGAATTCATTTCTATTTCTATTAAAGTAAACTGAAAATATTCAAAAAGTTGACCTTGGTTCTTTTTAAAAAAAAATTCAATTTTAAAATATTGATTAACATTATTGACTTTCCTAACAAGTTTCTTCTTTTCTTTGTAAACTGAGCAATCTATTTCTACGTTTTTAACATTTCTTCAAAAGGTAATAACGAAAAATATTCAAAAAGCTATATAAGTAATATATATTAACTCGTCATTTGGACAGTTTAATACTATTGTTCACAACGTATTTAATAAATTTACAACAGTATAATTTGAAGTTATTGATAAGTTGAAAGACCTTTGAAGTAAATCAATGACGCTTGAAACTTATAACAATAACAGAATGATCGAGAGGGTATATTTCTGAAGTTTTGAGACATAATAATTCTTTACATTAGAATCTAGCTGTTCAACAAATCCAAAGGCATAGTTTTAAAAGATAATAAAAGGCTTCAATAACTCTATTTGACCTGACAGAATAATATCAATTTTAATGAATTTTAACGCATATACACAGTCAATAATTTAATCCTTTTTATGAAAAAATAAAATAAAACAGTACTGAAGTTTAAAATCAATCTGTAAAAATTTTACAAAGGGAATCCTCAATACTTTATATCAACTATATTCTAAACAATAGGAACAATTCTTCGAAAATAAAGGTCATATCGTTATTATTATAAATTAAATTTCTCGGGAAAAGAAAACCAGGTAAATAGAATCGTGCACATGAAACTTGAAATACCGTCAACCCGAAAGTAATAACCGAAACTATTAACCATCCTCAAAACTTGCATACAAAATAAGTTAGATCTTACGTAAAAGCCCTTATTAATCAAGATAAAAGCTCTGGAATCGGGAGAATTCAATAATTTGACTTAGATCAAACGGTTATTGAAAATAAATATAATAATATTGTTACAAAAGACTACCCAAAAGAAGGCATTATAAGAAATATAGTAAGTAATATAAGCCCAGACGTAATGAAGAAAAAAGAGAAGTCAACAGTAAATACAAAAACGTTCAAAGAAAGGATGATAAACTCAATATAAAAATAATTATGAAAACCCGGGGTAAATCGTTGAAAGAGAACGATAAAGTGAAAATCAATGAACTACCCACACCAAAGGTTATTTAATTTATTCCCTGAAACAATTTCAACTTTACACCTGTAATAAATTTGAAGAAAAAAAAAGAAAAAAAAAAAGGGAACTCAAACGTCAAACTTTATAAATACCATTCGAAGAATCTAAATCAATAACCTAAAGGTATAATGATAAAATAAAATTTTATATGCTCATCAATTTTCCAAAAATGCAAAGAATAAGTTGATGCCTGGTCCTCAATCTGACAAATATAATTAGTCATATGTACTAACGGAAGATTAAATCTCAATGGGTGCAATATTACCCAAAAAGAGATAAAATCTACCAATAACTTACAAAGAATCATCTTACTAAAATTACCTATAAAACTTCACCACAAGTAATCATCAAGAACAGTAATATGATACATTGAACTATTGTACCAACTAGGTAAGACAAGTATTCTCTAATTTATTAAGTTTCAAACGCAATGAAAATCGAAGCTGTACATGAAATTTTCAACTTATAACCGATAATTGCTAATTTTTCAATATAAAAACAAGATTTTTCATATAAATAGTATACAAGGAAATGATATAATTTTTATCGAAACTGCTAAATTTATAATTATAAATCAACGTACTATTGAAGATTTGAACTTCTAGTACTATAGGCTTACTGAAACTATAACTGATATCAAACAATTCAACTTTAACAGATAATTAATCCACTTAAATAGTATTGATAATACAGTTTTCGTTAAAAGACGCAAGGAGCCAACTGGACCCAAATCGATAATACTAATACCAAAAAAACCCAAAGATACCTCAATAACACATTCGTAACAAGTAATGACAAATTTATACCAACCGAATATATTTTCTTACGGATTAGGTGAAACGAAAACTGAAAACCGAAATAATGAAGATTATATTCCTTTGAAAAAAACGTTTTAACCAGTAAATCAATATTTTAAATATATAAATCAATATGGTTTCTGTACATTCATCAATTACCTAACTAATTATTTTCATAAAATATTTATCTAAAAAGGACGCTTCATCATTCTTACTAAACAGATTTCTGAATACATATTGTTAGCAAAAATGAATAGAACAAAATATATTTCTATATTAGCTAAAAACTCATCCAATAGTTAACTATTAATATGAAAGAACAGAGATAAGGCTACCGAGAAAGATAGTGGAAACTATTTATAATCCTTGATAAATATAGAGGATAATTCCTTGCTATGTAGCTATTGTGAAGCGAGTATAATATGGCTTGCTCTAGTTATGTCATTAGTTATAGAGCGAAAACATTTTTCAAAGTATGGTGAAAGTATCTTAGGAGCACAGCAACTGTTAGTTCTAAATCTATTGCGATTACGAGGTTATAAACCAACATATAACATTACATTCGGCTTACACGTCGTTGGCGTCGACGTTTTCATTGTTAATCGTTAAATGCGTCGGTGTATTGTGAAAAACGCCGGCATTCTTGGTGTTAATTACGGAAAACCCTAACTTATTATAAAAATCACTGGCGTTCCTGCCGTCGGTAATAGCGTTAACTCTGCTTCTTCATTATCAATATCCTATTTTTCCTGTGCTTAAAATTCGTAAACTTTTTCTTTCATTATAACAATCTTTCGCTAAAAGCTTTGTTTGCTTATAGTTATCTCCTCTTTTTCATCTTGTCTAAAAAGTCATAATACAAATTTGAAAACACTAGAATTAACGCCTCAGTAATATAGACATTTTCGACGTAAACTCGTCATTTTAAGTTACTTGACCAATATTAATAAGTAACTATTTTTCTACATATGAAACCTATGAATATTCATCCAAATAACACCCGTAAGTAAAACCATTTCAAACATGATAACCTTATAACTTATAATTCTTATATATATATTTTTGAAAGATTCGAGGAAACAAATCATAAATTTTTCATAGTAGTTAGAAAACTATTAAAGAATGGCGAAAATACTGGTATCTGATATCAGTTAAATACCGATAGTGCAACCAGTAAAAACTAGAGTTACATATGTATCCTCTCGAGCCTATATTTAGATATGAACGAGGTTATTCAAATGTTATTTTAAATTGCTTCGAGTTTAACTTGAATACTGGAGCAGTAGATATAGTTTATAATTTTTTTTTCCCACAGTAACGAGCGTTTGAACAATTTGTATATTGAGGTTTTTTCCCTTGAAAAGGTTATAAAAATTAGTCGCATAACGTCACGTAAAATCAACACGCTTTGTAAAAACACTACGACCTTGTTGACTTGTATTTTATCTAGTAGCTAGCGCACTGGTTCGTTCTTAATCGAAAAGCGTAAAAGTTAGGTAATTAAAGGAAGTTTTATCCAAAAAGTGAATATAAAACCTGATAATCTATTGAAAATCCTACTTAAAACCTAGAAAAAATCGTGAGGAAAATCATACGTATCAATGAAATTTTAAATGAACGGATAAAATTGAAAGATGAATTACCCGTGAATGAAGATTTAAATTTGAGCTTGAATAAAGGTATCAAAAACGACGGAAATGAACCTAAAGATGTTTTGAATTTTTTTTTCAGTGGATATAAAAAACATTAATATGTACGTTAATTATAATTGATAATGGTAAAATAACTTTCCAGGAAAAGTTTGGTAGCTGAATCAGAATTCAATGAAGAGTAAAAGATGTTGAAAGAGGCGGCTTCAACGCGAAGCTGTCGGCGAGATGAAAGAAATAATCTATTTTTTTTCTCTTGCGGAAATAAAGAGAAATTCGACAACGTCTAAATTTCTGATACTAGAAAAATTTACGACTTACCTCTGAGTTTATTAGACTCAACCTACCAATTTAAATGATACTTGTCGCGTTGAAAGGTATTTGCCTTAAGTGAAATCGACTTAAAACTTAATTCGAGTTTTGTAAAAGTTTTCTATATAATATTTGAATTTAACTTTTCTGTTTTCACCGAAGAAATCGCTATTATCATTTACTACATATTCCAATATAAATACCTTCAATATTTGATTTTCGATGACCCTCATATTGATGTGAAAATTACCGTACCCTCTACATGCCCTACGACATAAACGAAAATATGTGATATTTTATGAAATAACAAAATTCCAACTATTTTAAACATTGGCATTAGTAACATGCTCGCGGGTTACCAAAATTAAGTCGTTAGTAATATTAAGGCGGAAGATACGAAAACTCGGAAGCGGAGAGTTAAGTAGCTAGTTAGATCGAAAAAGTGGTGATTCAAGTCCTGAAAAACACAGATTCAAAGGCTTTAAAATGTCTTGGTCATTGAATAAAAGCATATGGAGTTGTATTTTATCTTCACTTTCATTTTGAAAAAATTGAAAACGACATGGGAAAACCCGTTTGAATCAACTTTCCTATCATTCGGAAATCTAACTTGTTATTATAAAGGATTTTGAGTTTTCATAATTCGTATAAATAATAAACGGATTGTTGGTAGGGCTTTAGATATTGCAAAGTTGTTGATTTAATTGGTCGAAGTAACAGTAGTATTGCTGTGGTTAAGGGGTGGATTAATTTTTCTAGGTTTGGCAAACCGCTAGCCAGTCTGCACAGTAATTTGTATGGCCAATTTCTTGGTCCGTGCCCTAGTTTGAAGTGGAACGTACTGTACTCAACTTACACCTAATATAGTAAGCTCATATGAAATCATACAATTAACTTGCAGTTTGATATAGTGAACTTTACTAAAAGTAAAGTTAACCTACTAGATTACAAATACTACTATTTTAATACCAACAGCTTTTTAGTTTGTATGTGTATTCCAATATAGCTAACTAATCTTTTCTAGTAAACGTTAAACTACGACCTTATTAACTGGCCAAAACCTTGTAAATTTTGATTCATCCCGGCGCTAAAATACACTTATTCGCATATAAATTAACCCCTAGTACAGTTAATCATCCCATGGCTCCAAGGTCCGACTTCATTGACCTTTACAACAAAGTTTTTCGCTATAAACATTTACAAACCCCCACTTTAGCCGTACGAGTCAAACAAGTCGTTATCGTCAGCTCCTTCACTTACCTAATAATATTCTAGTTTACTGACACATCTTTAACCGCTATCACGTAATCTGAGCTTTCCAGACGGCCTATTAATGTAACTCTCGATACGTATAGTTAGATTATTACTATATACAAACCTTTCCAAGGCTTCATTCGGCGATGCCTTCATTATAGCATTAACAGGATTATATTCTTCTTTTAATTCATTTTAACTCCTTAATCTCTCTCCTTTTGTAGGTTTTATGAAGTGCCATTAAGTTAACTATTAAGAGTTTTTCATTGGTGGATCCGAGCTTCGAAAGGCATTTCAACAGGCTTTTCGAGTCGGTATAAATTACCACTGAGATGGGAGGAATCTTCAGCTACCTGATAATAAGATTAAGGGTTTTTCATTATATTATTTCCACGTTAAAACCAATAATTATATCATAATCTCCAATGTCAGAACGCTTCGTATAATCATTTTACACATGATAAAGGGTTAGTAAATTAGGATACCAATGATACTAAACTGGTTTTTTCGGCTTATCTTCGTTAACGACAGTTATTAGGAAACCAATCCGTAAAGATAAATCGGTCTTACGTACGAAAAATCCATTTTTCTAAATTATTAGTTTAGCTTTCGACAAATCTATGAGGACTATAATAGTGTCTCTGTTCAAATTACGCATTTGCTATTCAATCCTTCTGTTAATCCGGTCAAAATAGTCACTCGTTGGTTTTTATACCTAGGCCGCGATAAAAAGGATATGAAAGGGTTCCAGTTGGTATATGGTAGCAATATAACTTCCACGAGCACGCTATTTAAGGTCTCTTGCGGCTTTATTTACATTGTTTTTGTCGACTATAGTCAAGTTAATACTCTAGCCCTTTGGGCGAAAACTAAATCTAATATTAATACCAAATATACGGATTGAAGATCCGTTAAAATCAAGTTAATTACTATACGCCAATTTGTTACCGGTTTATAATTCTAGAACTTGAAATCATTAATCTTCTGCTATGTTAATACCATCAATCAAGGTGTTCCAACGACAAGGATATCGTTAATCTCTATACCCACTAATCTGAAGTCCTTTTCTTACGTTACCAGTAAATACGGGTCGTTTTGGTAGGCCTTTATCGTTGCAATGTAGTAGATTCAAATCATTGTAGTCGAAGTAACTGGTGCTGCATTGATATTGTTGATTGATGTGTTAGTATGTTCTAAGTTTGGCAGACTACTAGCTAGTCTGCATACTAGTTTGTATGGTCAAATGCTTTGGCCTTTGCCCCACTTTAAAGTGAGAACCTACGGCACTATACTTGCAATGTAATCATACAAATTACAGTGAATTTGCAGTACGTACAATCAACTTTACTACAAGTAAAGTTGACTTAATTGTACTTCATTTGAGTGCGATTCGAACACTGGCTGTTTTTTGTTTTATGCCTGTACGCTAGCGTAGTTTATTATCAATTAGAGGCAACCTCTGAAATCACTTTTCAATCTACAAGCCAGACCCCTATCAATTCCGATCAATCTATACTGAAACAACCTTAATTACGGCCCCTTGTAGCCCTTTTGCTTTACCTCTCTGAGACCTCCATTCCTTACATCACGTATACAGATCCTTTACTACAAACTTATGTAAATCAGGTACCTTATCAATTACGTACCTTTTGCCAGTAGTTTTAACTACTACCATTGCTATCATTACCCTAACGGTTTTTGAGTTTGGCAGGGTAACCCTATTCCTCCACGTTACGTGCCGGGCGGTCCACATATCCCATGATTTGTATAATCAATGTATTGTTATCTACAAACCTTTTTAAGGCGTTATTAGTTATGGCTTGAGTTATAACATTAACAAGGTTATCTTTGTCATTGATTCACCGGAGCTAGTCGACTTCCCAGGCTTGGTATACCTCTCTTAAAGCTATTACGTTTATTATTTAACGTTTTTCATTAGTTGTGCCTAGCTTTAATAAGCATTCGTAAAAGCTTCGGAAGTCGGTACATACCATTATAAGTATCGGTAATAATCCAATCTATTTAGTAACAACCCTTAATATACCATCAATTACTATACTGATATTAAAGCTTATCATTATGCCGTAAACTTCCAAGGACAATACAGTTCGTATTACGCGTTTATACTTAATGTACACCCAGTATATAAATTTTCCCGTAATTATAAATTACCCTTTAAATCTATCATCGTTAACGAACATTATTAAAAAGCTGATTAACGATTAAAAGTTAGTATTATTAATGAATAACCCATTCGTAAGGATTATTAACTTCTCTTTCATCAAATATACAAAAATCATGTTAATTCCTTTTTCCACATAATCTATTAACTACAATATCCGCTTATTTAACTTATTGAAATTCTCGTCCTATGAACTTATACCTATATTACAATAAAAAGGTCTTAAGATACTTTGGGTTGGCATAAAGTGGCGATATAAGTCGTATGGACCCTCTATTTAGATATCCCTGTAATTTTACCTCGTCGACCTAGTTGATAATCGTTAGGCTTATGCCTTGCCCCTTGGAACGTATACTAATATAAATGCTGTTTTCAACCTTAATACAATAAATACGAATTAACGATCCGTTAAAGTCAAATTAAATGCTTTTTGTCAACGTCTTGATTAGCTTACACTTTTAAAGGCCTAACTTCTTGATTATACTTTATTTCGTCGTTACGAACCGAATATCTCAAAAAAGGAAAAAAAAGGGTACTCTCCGTTTATATACTTATGATATCAAAATACTTACCTTTTATAATTAATAAACACGAGTCAAAAGTTAAAGTCTTTATATCGAGCTGATTTTTAAAGTACGCCTGATACGTTCAAAATCAGTCAATGCTTTCCTCGGCTAGTCTGTATAAAGGCTTAATACAACGCATTATCTTGTTAACCGGACACTTATCCCTTAATTCTGTTAGTAGTTCCAACAATACAATTCGCTAAAGATCGATGGAAAACTATGTGTACGCTTACGTAATATCCTGTCCATTTGATGTAAACTAACCTTTTACGTCAACAGCCAAACTGACAGCAATTACAACGATCAAACTATAGCTGATTTTTTTATATTGTAGCGATTAAATAAAGATCCAGGCCTTATCTTTATCACCGTATACTTAGGAGATTAACCGTAATTTTTCGTGCGGCCGGTTCGTAGTTTTACCCTTGATATCATTAATTCTACGCAATTGAAATATAATAACGTCTTAGCTTATAAATTACGTTAACAGTATAAATAATTCAACCTTTCGTTAAAAAAAGCTGTTAATTTCCACTTAGTTACTTTCCTTCAAAGGATTTCCCGATGTGTTAATAATGCCTTTGATACGCAACTTAAAGTTAAATTCTCCGTTAAACTTCTCCTTCTAAAATAATCACGCTGTTATATTCACCTTTCTAAACTTGTAAACCTTATGGCCGTCCTCTTTAGTGTATATCATCCTTTTAAGTAATCGTCCACACTATCGACATTCTATTAGCTTATTAATCATTGGCTCCGAAGGGTTATGTTAACTGTTTCGCTTAACTAGGAGTTTATTAACGTTAGGATCTTTATCAAACTTAAAGTGCCTGAAGGGTTTTCGACATAGCTTAACCTTAATAACTCTAAAAGTCACAGGGCCATTAACAATTTCAATTGCTACATTTTAATGAATAATACTTAAAATCTTATACTTCCTATCTCATTTCTCGAGCTTACGTCAAATAAAGACTTTGCTTTAAAGGGGGAGTAATAACACGTCTGTTATTGAAAATCCGTTTTTAGTATTAAAAGCATTATTGACGTGGCGGCGTACCAATTCCTTCCTTAGCTTTTCTAAGGCTTTACTATATACCATAGCACGTTTTTAGGTACTTGATGAGGGTGTCGACTTAGTTATTATACTTAAATAGGCTCTAAATACTAGTAAAACTGATACGAATCCGTTAGAACCAATAGTATGGTTAAAAACTTTTACCGTTATCTAAAACCATTCTTATAAACTTATAAAGCTTCTGATTTCCAGTATAAGGATATCATGAACTCTTCGCAAAAGGAATTATACCCTTTTAATCTTACTAATAGCTTAGTAAATTAAACGGGGGCATATTTATACTCAATACTTATCGAATTTATATTATTTCAAAACTTTATTACCGTGAAGTTAGTGCTGATATCTTAAACTAACACGTTTGATAGACTAAGGTACGTTTTGATTTATAAAGTATATAATACCTCTAATATTTCTCTTACCGTAATGGTTTTAGAGAATTTGGCGTCCTAGAAAGCTGTGGCGGAATTTACGACGTATAATACTAACTTGCCGTCCAGGTAAAACATGTCCACGAAAACTTTCGAGTCGAAGTTTTCATTTTCCTTCAACGTAAACTTAATACTTAAACGGGCTTAAAATATATTTAATGATCATGGTAAAAACGATTAATTGCTTTTAGTGCTAACAAATTTAAATTTTCATAGCCAATTACTTTTGAAACCTTATGAAGCCTATTCGTTGCCAGGTAATGAAACCTACGATATAGTTAACGAAGTTTTTCCTCTGTCAGGTTTAAAACCACTACCTCTAGTCCTTAAAGGTTAAACCAGAAATTCCCGCACTTAAGGCTAAGTATAAACCTCTTACCAGCCTTATCTTATATTAACTCATTAGTATAAGTATCAACGTTAACGCTGAGAATCTTTTTGTTTTCCAGTCAAGGCAAGAAAAGGGTAAGAGATTCCAGAATATAAAGAAATGATAGGGCTAATAACAATTTTAACCGTTGTCGATCCCAGTAAAAAAAGCTTTTTTCTAACGTCAAAACTAACCTTAAAGTTACCAATATCCGTATAGTTAAGTTCCGTAATAATATTATTGTCTCTTCGTAATGCGATGTATTACAAAGAGCCTCCTATTGAGTACCGTGCCACCCCTGTATCTGGAACAACCCCCTAAAAGACCTATTTCGCGTAGCGGTCTTAAATAGTCAAGAGGTATATAGGGCTAGAGCCTTCATCATTATGTCGGCGATAGGGATCTTTACGTTTAAGACGGTATAACAAGGTATAGTCGGCGAGTAATTACGTTACTTCTGAGCTAATTCCGGTACCAATATCTTCTTACTAGCTGATAACCTTAAACTTATTCTTTTTTTTCTTTGATTCCACTTTCTTCAAATTATATAACTTACTTTATGTAATCCCAATTAAATGTAAAGGGGAACTATATATAATACATTATCTGGGTTACTTTACGTTCAGCTTTATTGTAACATATTAATTAATAACCCCATTTGTTGTAAATCCAATATCTTTTCGCGTTTAAGGTAAACTTATTAAACTATCTTCAAACCCTTAAGAAAAAGGAATACCCTCCTCCGCAGGTAAAAGTCCGGGCCTTCCGTTAACCATACTAATCGGGCCTTCCGTACCTTCGATAAATTTAATACGAATGGAAAAGGTTTTGTTTTTCGTTACTAAATCCCGGAGCCTAAGGGTATATACCAGACGAACTAGAAACTCGAGCATTTATAGTTACTAGCGAAAAACGCAGTTAGCCGAAAAAAACTCTTCGCAAGTAGTATTAGGGCATTCAAAGACGTATTCGGAATTTTTATAACCCGTAACGGCTTGCCGGATCTGTTATCGTAAAGTACCTTCGTCAGTTCCTACTTTACCAATTACTTGTTAGCGAAGTATTAGCCTAATAAGCATCTAATTAATAAAATCCATTTTACTTTCCGACACTTTCTTGTAATTCAACATATAAAACCACTTAATCATATTTTGGTCCATGTAGTATTACGTAAAATTGACATCGTACTAGAAATAACCCTTTAAGCCATTATTAATTTCGCGAAAGGAGAAACAATTCGTCAGGTACTAGAGGTAGTAATCCTCGGCTTAACCGGTAAAAATACTGGGAAATAACAAGTGAAAACCTTGCAATTTAACCTTTATCTAACTGCCAATATTGAAGAATAGGCGTAACTTATCGTCGAAGAGGTTATACGACTTAACGTTATACTTTTCTTTTCTTTTCCAAATATTAATTGACGAGGTAATTGCCGTAAAATCTGTATTAATTATAAAAACACGTCGAAAGTAAAGGGTAATATATTCGTTGTAAAGACCTTCCATATCTTTTAGCTCAGGAAATGACCAATATTATTAATATTAATGGATAAGATAATTACCTTTGGCTAAGTTTGTACGGAAAACGCTAGTAGTTGTACCTATAGTAGTCTCTTATATAAAGACAGGTCGATTTTGGTTTGGCTGTTAAAACTGTACGTGTTAAAAAGCTTTAAAACGGGGGGCTTAAGTGTTTTCGTCGTATAGAACTTAGTAATAATCCTTTTAGTATTAAGGTGTCCGTCGAGGTACCTATTGAATTAACTGGTAAACTTAAACGCTTACGGGGGGTAAGTAAATTAATTTCTTACGTCCAGTAACCCTAACACGTTAAAAATCCCGTGTGATGGGGTTTAAAAAAAACTGATTTAGGTTTAAGATGGTCCTTACTAACGTATATATACATGTTAATGGTTACTATCACCAATAATCCCTCTGTCGTCAACTAAGGTTTATTCCGGGTCTTTATTCGTAACATATTCGTGAAGTAAGTTAACCAAATTACCCTTTTTTCTTTTTTTCGTAGGGAGTTCAACTCCTCGAGTAAATAGTTTAATCCTCATTTTTGTCTTAGATTACTTATCCACCTTTTTTCACATACTTAAAGTCCAATCATAAAACTATTCTTGGAAATCATCGAGGGCTATAAGTCCACGGTCAATTCCGGTAAGGTCTCAGTCCAAAATAAAACGGCCGATTACATTGGTCAGATGTTCGATCGAAAATTATTCGTCGGTATTCATATACCAAAGGTGTTCGTTGTAGCTCTTTTCGAAGATACCTCCGAAAGCTCTGATTAACTCTTTCTGGGCAAGGTTGGTAATACCCTTAATTGCAACATATTTTAAAGCAACCATAACATTGGTTGAGAAGTATAAAAGGAAAAAGAGTAATGTAAAGTAATAGGTCATATGTTTACCGTTAGAGTTGGTATAAGTTAAAAGTCGTAAAACTTAAACATTTTTATTATTTACAATAGTAGTACCTATAGTAACAGTTGTAATAATTCTAACTTAACCGGTTGCCAACTTAATGACTTGATAATCTTGAAGAATTTTAGGCGGTTAATCTTAATAACTTTAAAAAGAATCAATAAATATTTCTTGGTGTTTTTAATAGAGATACCGACGCTTACTTTAAAATTTCCGCGAAAATGACTCAATCCACAAGCTATATGTGCTGCCGCGAAAACCACATAATACTATAGGAATGCTTCGAAAAAAACCTTTCCTCTACCTTGTCCAAACAAAGCGTAATAACCGGAAAGAAAATTCTTCTTTTACTTAGCCAATTTGTACTTAACCTAATAAGTACTAATCATTGTTGGTAGGCCTTTATCGTTACAACAAAGTCGATTCGAATAACTATGGTCGAAATAACTTGTGCTGCGTTGATATTATTGATTAATATGTTACTAAGTTCTAAGTTTGGCAGACTCTTAGTCGGTCTGCACACTAATTTGTATGGCCAAATGCTTTAGCATGTGCCACACTTTAAAGTGGGCACCTAAGGCACTGAACTTGAAGTGCAATCCTATAAACTACAGTCAATTTGCAGTACGTACAATCAACTTTACTGCAAGTAAAGTTTCCTGATTTTACTGTATTTGACTGCTATTATAACAGGTCGTATATTGAAAACTTTATACCTAACCATAATTTCAAGTACGAGAAGTAAAGTAAAAACCAATAAACGTTTGTATTAACTAATCTATATAGTAGCTTAATATATCGTATTATCGTCTCTAAAGAGTAGGTAGCACGTAATTCCTAAAGACACTCCATTAGTACAATCCGCTATAAATCCGTTGCTAATTGCGTATAAAATATCGTTATATTACGGTAAATAAAAGTAAACTTACCTTTAATTTTGCTGAACAAACTAACTACTAAAGAAATTACCAAGAATTAGTTCATCTTTTAAATTATTATCGACTGCGTGTGGATTCGGTCTTTGTCTTTATCACCGTATCTCTAAGTAATTAGACGAAACCTCTCGTACGGCGGTCCTTAGTTTTTCTTTTAAACTTGTGGATAATACTTGATTCAAAGATCGTAACGCTCGTGTCTTAAAATTTGAAATCGGTCTTTGGCATAAATTATATAACCCCTCGATTTATCAAACTGTTAATCTTGACCATATTACTTTCCTTCAAAGGTGTACTGAAAGTCTTAATAATACCTTCTACTTTGAATTTCAATACTAAATTTTCGTTATCCTTCTCTTTTTTGCTTGCCTAGACAGTATTGTCAATACGACCCGGTGTATATTCCTCCTTCTTAAAGTCTTTTCCCTCGAGGGTTATTTACACCGTCGGTGCTTTATCGGCTTATGAATAACAAGTGGAAGAGGTTTGTATTGTCTCGGTCGCCGACCTTAAGGGTCTTCATCGTTAGCAACCCTAATATAAGGCTTAAGCTAAGTAATTTAGAAAGATACATAAGTGCTAACTGTAATAAAAATTATTTCGGAGTTTAACATACTTTAAATCTCATGCGGACCCTCCTATTTACCTAACTCCAGTTATACGAAGACTTTACTTTATAACGACAAAGTAAGTACGTTGATGATTATAGGGTTGTTACTAGTTTTAAGGGTATTATTAACCTAACAGCGTACGGATTCCCTTCGCAGTTCTCTTAAAGCTTTTCCGTAGTCCGTAATACGTTTTTTAGTACTTGCTAATAGCAGAAATTCACTCGTTGAGAGTGTGTACGCTCCGAAAATCAGCAGCGTTGGTATTAGGCCATTAGGGCCTACAACATTGTTGAGGCTCTTTACCGCTATTTGAAGGTATACCTGCGGATTAGTAAAGCTTTTAATTTCTAACATAGGGATGTTATAGGTTTAATGAAGTAGGGCATATACATTTTCAATATTCTCAGTGCTTTAGGGAGCCTTTATAATCATATTTTCATGCTAAATATCCATTATTTTAGCATCTTCCTGAAACTTTATCACCGCAAAGTTGGTGCTGTTATTGTGGACAACGACGTTAAGTAGGCTCAGTAACGAGTTAATTGATTATATCCTCAGTATTTCCTACGCATTTTTTGCTGAAAAAGACTTGAGGAATTTAACTCGTTAAAAAAAGGTTATATAGGTGACGACGTAAACAAGAAGCTTATTATATAGATAAAATACATTTGAAAAGACGTCCAATCAAATTTCTCATCGTTTTTAATATAAATTTAAATATTCGGGGGGATAATATGTTCGTTCAAAAGTGTTAATGAAGCTTTTGAATACCTTTTAGGGTAAAGTATTCCAAATTTTGAACCCTTGCAGACTTTAGGACTTTAAATATCCTGTTAACGGCTAGGTAATTAAAACGCCGGTATAATCAACGTATCTCCGGCTCCGTTAGGTTTAATATGATGACTTTAGGCCCTTAAAAATAAAACCATAAGTGGCTCTACTTAAAAGTGAGGGGAAACCTTTAGCCGTTTTTAACCAGTTCGTCAGTTTTAACGTCGATATTAACGTCGAAAGTCTTTATATTCTTTAAGTAAAGGAGTAAAGTGGTATTTAACTTCAACATATATAACGTAATTGCTTTTATAATAGTTTAAATTACCGTTATTTCTAATAAAGATCGTCATTCGCCTTATTTAATGCCTACTTTATCTTTGTAAATATCGTAAAGATTAATCTCAATAGCTGTAGTAATTTCCCTTCATAATACTACGCACTATGAATAGATTTTAATTAAGTACCTTATCGCCTATGTATCTGGCATAATACTTTAAAACGTCTAGTCTATGTAACTATAAAGAAGGTTAAAGGTATGTAAAGGGTTAGAAGTTTGGTTAGGGTAAAGGTAAAGGTCTTTACCACTTAAGCGGTATAAGAAGGCGTATTAGGCTAATTACTAGGCCATATCAGGAGAAATATTTTTATATCACTTAATCTGCTTAGGAGTATTATCGTCGTTAATTATCTTGTTGCCTTCAAAATCTGTAATTGTACTTAAGTAATCCTGTTTCAAAGTAGTAGGGTACTGGATGTAGTATATTATCTTGTGATTTCGCTCGGCGGGGGGGTGCCTAATTAACTAATAGTCAAACTTACTACAGATTTAACATTTCTTATCACTATTATGACGATAGTGCTTACAGTTAATAGTTCCGTTTAAATTTTAACCATATTAGCGCCAATGTAGCTGTTGCCTTTAGTCTATGGTTAATAGGCCAAACTTTAAACATTAAAGACGTCCGTAGCCGTACTTGCGGTCGACCCAATTAACCACCTTAAGGTTTTTTTCATTCACGTTAGGGAAGTTTACGACTTAAGGTTTTATACCAACCAATTTTGGTATACGTGTTATTATAGTAACAAGTGAGGAACGTTACTAGCTAAAAAATCTATCTTAAGTAGTATTTTCGCGTTGTAGGGCGTATTCAAAGTTGTTAATGCTCGTAACTACTACTCGTACCTGCTTGCAAAATGTGGCTTCACCAACATAGGCCTTTCTCATTAATTTCTGGTATAATATTTATTGTTAATCATTTGATTCAATACATCTATTATTGTTTCTCTCTCTTTTTTTTTAATTATTATTATCGCCTACCTTGTAATAGCTTAATCTGTATGGTAATACGCAAAGTAAATATCGTATTTGAAGCAGCTCTTATTACTATTATAAATCTTTCGAAGCGTAATTGCTCGGATAATAAAGGTTACGTAATGATATCTAGCATACTCTATAAGAATTCCAGGGAATAGTAAGTGAAAAACTAAAAAGTAAACCTCCATTCATTTCAAAATATTTAGAAAAATATCATTTTCGCATCAAAAAGGTTGTAGAGCTTTCCGTTATACCTTTTTATATTGTTAAAAATCTTTGCGAAGTCCGTAAGGGGATTATAACTAATAATAAATATCTTAACAAATCTTAGGGTAGGTCACAATAGTTATTCCAGTCTTTATTAATATTTCTTGTCAATTTTAATATCAAAGCCTTCAAAGCACGATAATGAGGGTAATTACTAGTCGTTTAACCTGAGGGTACAAGTCTTGTAATAAGAATTGTGGTGGGCTTTCGCGTATGGGCAAACCGATCGTAAAATAGCTCTTGAGAGACTTACCGATTCTGATTAAAGTACTAAAGGGTAAGAGAATCTGGAGGCTTTCAAAGGCTTAACGATTTTATTCAATTAAATGGTATAAAACGCTGACGTTAATACCTCTGTTCACATAGGCAATCGCTGCTTCATATGTTTTGCCGCCGCTAAGAGCATACTCAGTGCTTCTGCGCAAAAGTACTAGGCTATCAAACAGGTAAACGGGTTTTTTATGGTTAACGCGTAAAAAGGCCTAACTTATTTGAGGGGAAGGGGGAGGTCCCCTAAAACGTATATAAGGACGTTGAGGATCTTTAACACCCTTTCCCTTAAGTTATGGGTCCTAAAGGCATTTTTTAAGTTGAACCAGGTCGAAAAAGATCTGTGTCAACTTGATAAAGCTCTTTTCTGACACGTAAATACCTCTTCGTTTAAGTTCTACTTTGAATTTAAACTTAACAGCTTGCTAAATCATCTTTTACATTTAAATAATCTAGTCGTCCAAAAACTTACGACATTTGCAGAAAGCGCGGTTACCGCGGTTAAATTCTTCGCTGCCGTCCTACTTGATAATAAAGTTACCAACGAAATTAACTAGGTGTTGTTCGGTTAATCCTTCATTAACATCTTACCCTCAAAGATCTTCTTTGTGATAATTAGTAAAGGTAAATCCAAGTACTTTAATGACCTTTATCAGCTTTTAGGTATATGATATCTTGAGGGTTTGGCCCATATAGGGCCTAATAGTCGAATGACTTGGTAATTCAATGTAAAGTCGCGTGGTAACTTAACGACTTAATAAGTTGACATATGGTCACGCGTCGTGGATTCTTTTAGCGCGAGTTGATGTTCCTTAGTGTTTTCGTTATAAGCAATGGTTTTAAAGATTAAGTTTACATAAAAGAAAAGAGAAAAAATGGACTAAGAGCAAAGATATAACTTCAGGAGTAAGATCGAAGGTCGTTCAATATTATTAGTAAAGGAAGAAAATTATTTGTTATTTTGGCCGTGGGACTTATTAATTTTTCTTACAGTAGTAGCATCTGTAGTAATACTATCTTATCCGTTTGTAATTTTGCCGAAATTTAAGACTTTTAACAGTCAATATTAACGTTTTTAGGAAAGATATGGTAAAGATTTCTTAGTGTTTTCAAGTAATGATACTGTCGCTTAATTTCAGATTGCTGTTGCAAACCAACGCAACCAAAAAATCTTCTCTATTTTCATTCTGTTGGAGACTAACTCTATACTAATAGAGGCCCGTCGCAAAAATCTTTCCTTGACCCTAACCTCCGTTCATTAACGTAAAGTGTAACTGGAAAGTAGCTTTTTCTTCTACTTAGCTTATCTGTACTTAACCTAATAAGCATTGATCAGTGTTGGTAGAGCTTTAGACGTTACAACGTTGTCAATTATATTAGTCGAAGTAACAGTGGTATTAAAGTGGTCAAGTCGAGGATATATTTTTCTAGGTTTGGCAGACCGCTAGCCGGTCTGCACAGTAAATTGTATGGCCAATTTCTTTTCCCCTAAAATAGTGTGAAGTGAAGCATATTGTAATCAAATTACACTCAATACAGTAATCTCACACAAAATAATACACTCAACTTGTAGTTCATTATAGTCATCTTTACTGCAATTAAAGTTGATCTACTGCACTTCAAATAATACTATTTCAAAATGGAGTAATTATACTACGAGACTCCGCGTTGCATGTTCTCAAATAGTATGAAATTTCTCAAAATTCTTGATTCAAAATTTAGAAATGATATTCTGAAAGATATAAAGATCGTTAGCAAAACAATATACGGTGGAGTACTTTTTGAGCGGTGTTTTAAATTGAATAGCCCCCTATTATCGAAATGAAAATGATCGACTTCTAAATATAAAGTACTTTTCCTGTATTCATACTTATCACAACCCTAGTTGCGATAATAAACTTTGAATGTTCAATTTTCTCAACAGAAAATTGGCATTTGGATACATCAATGCTTAATTAAAACTCTTTGAAATTGTTGAAGACTATATACCTTTATTATAATAAGCGTGAAATGTATTATTCAAGTGGATTGATTCAATGTCGAGCTAAACAAAATCAAATTGAGTAAGAAATTAGCGTGAGACATTATCAAAATACCATTTAAAGGTGGTCATTATTATTTAAAAACTAAAAAGATAATGAACTATTTGCAAAAATAGAAATAAATACGGAACGTAGTATTTTACTTATCGTCTTCTTTAATAAAAAACTTGTGAAAATGCCTTGCATATCAGGTTTATTACACTATTTATCCCGAAGAAATGTTAACCAACGTTATTTCAATGAATTAAATAGATATCAGTTGACATTTGTAATAGTATTGAATAATTGACAATAGATTCAAAATGTCAAACCTTTCTTGAAAACCTTAACGAAAAATTCAGGTATATCTGTTAATAGTTTCGGGGCATGAATATAATTCGGTATAATAATTACGTTAAGGTCTTTCGTTAAATCAGGAGCTCTTCTAGAAATATTATATATAAAGTGCCCCAAAGGATCTTTACAGACTATTATCAATTATCGGTTTTAAAAAGGATTTTTTTTAATCAGATTTTTAACAGTGAAATGGTAGTTGATTTTCTATGGTTTAATTTAATAATGATTTGAACTTCTGAAACCTATTCGGAAATCTAACATTGACGATAATGATTTATTTATATGTTCATAGTTTATCAATATCATTTCTAAAATACAAATAGATATACTTTACGTAGTAATAACATGATACATACGAGCTTATTGGAATGACGTATAGAATACGATAGAGCTAGCGCTTTAAGTAAATTATTTTTGAATACAAACATTCGATTCCATATATGGTAACTACACGTTAGTTCGATGAATAGTACATACCTTGAAACGAGGTTGGTTACCTATCTCTGTTTCTATCATAATTGACGTCTAACAGTATTATATTATAAAATGGAAATGACGCAAATTTGAATACAATATCAATATATTTCAAGGTTAACGTTGATATAGTCCATTAAGTAAATTGATTTTATTACGGTAATAGTGATACTCCAGGTTGTTTCTTTGAAACAGTAAGTAAAATGGAAACAAAAGGTAACTTCAATAGTTCTATGAACCACCCGTCAATGAAATTATAACATTTACAATCTATATGCACCAAAACATCAAAGAAGTGAATCAAATTGTGCAATGAACTTACTAAGAATGGGAAACTTTTTATAAGCTGTAAATAAGATACTGGATCGAATGAAAGCTTCTTTAATTTCTATACAGGACTATATTTGAAACTAACGTTTTTCTCAACATTAATAAATATTATTTGTGGTAAGTGGATAAATGTTTGTAATCGCTTTTATACCGTAGTTTTCTGGGCGTTGAATTGGATTTAAAAGATAGAATCCAATCAGGTAATTACTTATATCGTATCATACATTCAAATCATATTTTTGACAATATGAAAGTTCGATTCAGTGAATACAGCTAACGCAATGCTTAATAAGTATTTATGGGAGATTTACAACCATTATTATAACATCGCTCTAGCTA
The DNA here is from genome assembly GCA_038502455.1 of Anisogramma anomala. Taxonomy (NCBI): domain Eukaryota; kingdom Fungi; phylum Ascomycota; class Sordariomycetes; order Diaporthales; family Gnomoniaceae; genus Anisogramma; species Anisogramma anomala. Next base: position 3,204,544 of record JASMMZ010000004.1, on the reverse strand, counting down.
TCACGCGCGGGCATAGAATTGAAATTCCTCTACTTATCGTTATTACCTCCGCTACGTACACCGCTATTGTTATTGTTACCACTGGTAAATTTTGCAAGGCTGCTTCTACCTTTATATCACTTACAAAAATTATGAAGTCATTGATGGATGAGTTAAATATGAGTAACCCATTCTTCATATTACTTTAATTTTTTAGAAGAAAAACGTCAATTACAATATTATTATTTACTCCCTTAAAATAACAAACTTAATAGCGAATTCCTAGAATACACCTTCGACTTCATCTGATAAAGCCTCCCAAGTATTCAAGAAAAGGTAAAACCGTTAAAGTTAGCTTCATTTTTAATTTATAAGCTGAATAATAGTGATCTCTATAGCGTTTAAGGTGTTTAAGTAGACGCAAAACATTGTTATAAACACATGAATATCATTGTTATTGACGTCGTTGATGCGAACGTAATTACCTTTTTAAACGGCATTGATTATTCACTCTAGATGTTCAAAAATAACGTGAAATGTTTTTTGACATCGATAAAATTTTCATCTTTACGTAATTTACGCGTTATAATAGCTTTCCATGCGATTAAACATGATTTAGGGCTAAAATATTTTATCAATTAATCAAGTAGTTCACTATTAGCCCATTAACGGCTCAATTCATTTAGTTCATTGTCGGGTCAGTATTCAAAATTGAATAAATTTAAAATGTCATTGTCGTTAGATAATCTCATTCGGCTTATAATAGGGAGCTACACGAAAGTTACATCAATATCATATATAAAATCGTTATTTCACCTAAGTTATGCATTAACGGTTCCCTTTAAGGTACAAAGTTTCTCGTTAAGCATTGCGAACGTTAGGAATACCAAAAGTGCAAAAGTGTTGATAATGATTTTAATTATCTAGTTAAATTAATAAGAGGAATGAATACGTTAAAGTTATATCATTACGTGTGTATAGATTATTTGTAAACTGAGTAATCCGACGTAATAAAGTTCATTCATACAATCTCTGTAAACTTTTTCATTTATCGGTAAACTAGTTATATTATGAGATTAAAACGTTTTATAACTTGTTTTCGACGCCCGTATTAAAACAACAACTCTTGAGTTGAAGAGATAAAATTCAAGTTATTGGGAAACATTATTCTAAGCTACAATTATTTCAAAACCATTCAAAAACTATCAAAGAAGAAAAAACCGAATATAATATATAAAGAGACTAAGCCAAAACTTCCGCTGAAAGTATTTGGATATTTTTTATATTCCTCAATAAAATAGGTGGAAAAAATCCTGTTATAAAGCGGTTATAAAGCTAGATTGACATATCGTGGCTTAGTCATGTAATTGATTATGTGATGTTAGCATGATTCGAAGTATCTTAAAAATATCATAGTAGCGTCATAATCACCAGAGCTAAAGCCCTACCGCTTACTATAACAATAAACAGCCTGTGACAGTTCAATACGAAAGTATTACCCAAAGGGTGCTTACATCGGAATTAGATGAAATAATGACATGTTTTAATATAGGTATTGTGATTTGGGAAACTCTTAATAACATAACCAAATATTGAAAGAAACCACTCATTTTAAGATGCATTTGTACCGATTGCTCAAACTTATTTGAGTGCGTCTTCAAACTCGGAACAAATAAAAAAGGTTCGATAATCAAAGTAACGGCTTACCGTAAAGCCTACAAGAGTTACTAAATTGAAGAATTCAGGTCAATCTATAGCAATAATTACCTAACCAATACTATAATAAAAGCCATACGAAACAAAAACCTCTAAAGATGAACAAATAATACAATCTAACTACTTACATTATAGGTTGCGTGAACAAGCCAGATATTAAAGATTAAAAAATATTATAAAAGTCAAAATAATATATAATGGAATGAGCGGAACCAAAAGAGAATCTGTAAACTTGAAAATGATTAGATAAATATTGAAAACGGGCATAAATGGTAATAAATTTTAAAAAATCTAGTTTGTAATATTGCAATTTGCATGAAGTAAGAATTTCACACACGTCTAGTAGAACAAAATGGGTAAATCAATATTGTTACCCAACATTTATATTGTAGAAGACACTATCCCTACAAAATAAAAAGTTGCTAACGTTATAATAGTAGTTTATTGTAATAACTTCAAGTCAATTATGAAATCATATGGGTAAATATCTTGATAAAAGAATTCATTTGAATGAACTGGTCTCGTTGTGAATAGTTGAATTTTCAATGGATTAGTTAAAGTAAAACTTTACATTTAAATAAGAATAATATTTATTGTTTGTAAAAACCTGAATTACGTGAATAATTTCTGAAATACCGCAATAAAACGATCATTTTTCATACTTTTGTTTTTCAACTCAGTTGTTATGGGTAAAATTCATGGAACACCATGAATATTAGAGAAAGATAGCGTCAATAACATCAAACTGCTCCATTCAGTAATGAATTTACAGGTTATAAATTTAAAGATGTTCAAGTATTACTCTTCAAAAGTTTGTTGAATGTTATTAAATTCGTGATAAAAATTAGTTTCTTTGATCAATCAATTATAATATTTTAATCATAGTATAAACAACTAATCCAGCCTATCAAAATTCTAATTATTTGTTTATTATCATCCGAAACTTGAATATTCCCGAAGGTTATGATGTAAAGTATTTCAATTTAAAGCTAAATTACGAAACCAATGTAGAATGACATTGGGTTATTTTGGTGATGAAACAATAAAAGGGAACATAATATACGCAAATATCTAATTGAACATCAAATACAATATGTTGAAACTAGAAAAATAAAGAATAAAAACGGTATTTATTAATATAGTAGAAGATTGAATAGAATCTGATGTCGGTTACGACGTTTTGTATAAGCCGATGATGATAATGACTATATCAGATTAGATTTATCGTTTTCATATAACTGTGGTAATCCATTATAGGCGTATTAAAATTTCTAAACATTAGTTTAACGTGAAATCTTTATTTTAATAATTTGGAAAAAAACACTGAAACAATAGATTAGATTATAAATAGAAGTAAAGTTATTATATTCAATGTCAAAAGTTTTTAAAATAGTTGGGGGCTATATATAGATGATATAATATGTTAGAGTCATTATTATGAAACGGGTTAAATTATTAATTTTATAAGTAATATGAAACCGGTTGTTAAGAAATAGGTTTTCTGTGGCCTAATAATGCTTAAATCCAAATAAAAAGTAGGTAACAACTTTTCAAATGATGATTTGGTGGTAAATACAAGACTTTATCGAAATTGAATTCGGTTGTCGTTTAAATTATCATTTTCTGTTTAGTTTTTGGATTTGTAATTCAAGAGGTTTGTTAGTATATTAACTAGACCAAGTCGTATAAACCAATTTAATCTTCTGCAGAGACATTGAACCTACTTCAGAATTTAAAATTCAATTGCAGTACAGCCGTTTGCAAATACAGCCAGTTTAATTGTGCTTTACAAAAACTTACCATTCTGGCTTTGTAAGCCCAAACTAGCCACTTTACCAACCATTTGATAAATGCGAACAAGTAAAGGGCAACTTTCTGTAACTTGTACTATGAACGGATTCATTATTCAGTCCCTCGAATGTTAATCTTTATAATCGTCCAAAAGTATAAATATCTGAGCCACTGACTAGCGCTGGCCTAACTTAGTTCCTTCCAATACTATCAACGTTAATTTGAATTTGATCACAGTAAATCACATTACTACCAAGGATAAATATTGGGACTTCCTTATCTTACAATTAAAGTCTTACAAATAACTTTCAATAAGATATTTATTTACCGGCACGATGAATGATTTGAAAATTGCAATTAAAAATTCTATATTTGGGTTGGGTGTTAATTAAGGATTTGAATTATTGGAACAATTGTCAGTCTTTATAATTAGTTAAAAATTTATCAAAAATATGGTATAATTTCATTTTTAATATCGTTAATTTTCAACTCATTGGACCCTAATCAATATTTTTTTCGTGAATCTTTAGTTACCTTTCTACGCGGAGGACTCTGTAAAAATAGTACGCGATTAATTTTAAGGCGTTGTTATGGGTATATGAAAATAGGATATTATGGTTCTATAATAGGAGAAGTGCTAGAACATCAATCAATTGAAGTGCATCTAATTCAACTGTATCAACTATAAGTAAATTGTACAGGCTGCAAGTTGACTGTAGTTTTTTTGTATTATACTATGACCGAGAAGTGCACATTTTATAGCTAGTATAATGTGACTCTTTCTAATGTTTAAGGTATATATGCCGGCAGGAATGCTCGCAGCTTAAATGTACCTACCCTATGACAATCACCTTGTTCGACAATTCATATTTTGAAGCTATACCGTATAATCCGTTAAACAAACTCTTAAAAAGAAGAAACTTATTCCTAACTAAAACAAATATGCAAAAAAAAAAAAACTATATACCTGTAGTAAATTTTCGAGCTATATATTGTACGTATGTGTTAAATACCGATAAGTGTTTATAATTAACCGAATTTTTCCTCATTACGAACTGAAAATTTAGGGGAGTCTACAATTATATAACATATTTGTATCAGGTTATCCACTTGCTACGCAAATAAGAGCAGATATCACTAGGTATTTCAAAAATGTATTTCAAACTAATATATTTATAAAGCAGAGTCTATCACCCCTGCATTTATAACCTTGACTCATGAAACGGAATCACAAACAAAAAATTTGCCAAAAATCAAACCTAAAGCCAACCTTCCAAAAAAAGCCGTAAGGTACCTTATGATTTAGCAACCCGTAAAGGCGTGAAAACTATAGCTTCAACCGGGCTGTATTTTACGACTATTTAAATTACCTTTCGACGCCTACTCGTATCGAGAATCTGACAGCGGCCTTTACAGAGTAAAGGATCTATAAAGCACTTATATCCTAGTTAAAAGCCTTTGGAGATATAGAGGATATACTTTATAACTTGGTGAAAAAATATTCACAACCCGAAACACCTTTTTACCGCGGACCGCAAACCCAAAAAGTGTAAAAAAAAACATAAAATAGTGTACATTATTAAGCGGGTGTTGTACCAAAAAACGTCTTCTGCAAATATCGAAGTATCCAAAGTATAGTCGAAAACGAAATTCCTGCTAAGCGCCCAGGGTGCCAATAGGTAGTAACGGCTAAAAAAACAAATAGATGAAGAAATAAATGAATAAAGCCGTCAACTATAAACTTTTATTAAAAGCTTTTGAGTCCTTCAAACGCAAAAGGAACCAATCTTTCGGTTGCACCGTAGTACAAGTTTAAAGGGCCACGTTGACACAAGTAACAAGGGATGGAATCCTTGGTTGTAAGGGCTGTTCTCTGAATGCACCGCTGCGCGGGCAGTGCGCCAGGCCGACAACGATCTTTATAGCCAAAAAGGGGTCGCCGGAAAAGATTCAAGTGGTGGTAAAGCCTATTAGTGATGTTGTGGTCGAATAGGGTGCATGTGAAGTGATGGTGTTGGGAATGACTGAACTTGAATTTTTTTTCTCCGAAGTGAATACTGTTAGGGTTTACAGTGTAGGCCTCCTATCTTCCTTAAAATAGTGGTCCATGCACACATGCCGAGAATGTTGATGTAAGGTCGAAGATGAAGTTGACTGTATTGGCGGCAAGTTAATTGTAGTAGAGTACCCAATTCAAAGCAGGGTACGGACCAAGTAGTTTCATATATAGATTAGTATTCAAACTTCCTAGAGGTCTGCCAAACTTGGGGTAAAACACATCTATAATTTTAATACAATATAATCATGACTTCAAAAATATTTCGAATCAACTAAATTATAATAATAAAGGCCCAACAGCACAAATCAGTATTTATTAATTTAGGAAGTGGGAAGTAAGGTCACAATAGAATCTACATTCCGGTTACACTTTACAATTACAATAGGTAACAAGAAGATTTTTGCATTGTACCTCTATAAATTTATTCAATTGGTTTCAGTAGTAAGTAATGATAGCTTGCAGATTACGTCATTTGTTCGAGGTAGTTTGTAAGTGATGACGACATCGTCAAATTACCGATATATCTTTATCAATTATATATTGAAAGTCAAAGGAGAAAATGAATCGCACAATATTTCAAAATGAATTGTGAAGGAAAAATCACCAATTTACTAATACTTCTAAAGTTTGCGAATGATTAAGTCGCTACTACAAATCAAAAATCGTAAACCATCAAGTCTCAAAACCCCTTCAATGGCAAACATTATCTTCAAAAGCAAACAACTAGACTTGCACCTCCATTACATTAATCTTTCCCTACACCACAAAATCGTTACTTAAGTATGCAAGCAACCCTCAAACATTATGATAGCTGCTGAAAACGCCAAGACTGATATTGTTATCAACCTAGCGAGAGACAAAGCAATTGAAAACCTCGGATTCATATTCACGAAGTATTTCAACAACAACTTTTAACATGCAAAAGTTAACTGAACCTCTATCACGAAACATGTACCCAACTACATCGGTCACTTTCTACTCAATATAAACCATACCTAACAAATATATGGAATCAAAGCACTATATGAATTCGCTAAGTTATTTAAGGATTGGTTATTAAACATCTCAAAAAACAGAAAATTCGGATGAAAGAAACTAAAAGTTAAGCTACGAAAACTAGGTATTAAACTACTAGGTAAACTGGAAAAGAAAGGTGATCTAGCGGAAATACTTTACGAATACGCTATGGATAAGGACTCTCAATGTACACATAAAAATAAATGTAAAGGTATTGTTAACGACGATATTCCTTAATGCCTACATATATGTTCGCAAAGTTATACTTAAGCTCAGATAAGTTGCCTAAACCCCCTTACCCAAATACCTTAATACGCTACTTCTATCAACTATAACGAGAACTAAATTAATATAAATATAGCAAATCATTAAGTGTACTAGTTGATTAAACAAAAACCTCGTTAATAATCCTCTTAACAATGGTATAAACATTAATATATCCATGGAAATCTTTAACAAAATCCTTAACACTCTCCCTTAATAAAAATAGTTCTAACAGGTTCACTGATAGAAAGAAATACAATAATAGGAAAAAAACTTCTTTATGCGCGAACTTACTGTATATACAATTATCCTTGGCTTTTCACTTCAAACTTAGTCAAAAGTAATTACCTTAACTACGAATACCAATACAAACTTCTTCAATTCCAAGATCTTAAGGAACCATACAACTAATAGAGTACTTTTACCCCTCAAAATGTTGCTATTAAAGATACATACTGCGTAATAGTTACGAAGTTCACAAAAATATAGGGCAGTAAGGAGAAGTATAACGGTAAGCTATATAATCTTTTGAATATAAAGTTACGATACTTTTACAACATTTGGCGTCAAATATATATTAATTTACTCGGTTTTTACTCGTTGATTACTAGTATCCTTACCGGTTAAGCTGAGGATAACTACTTTCGTTATGTACGAAATGGTATGTTGTTTCCAAAAATCTATAATAGTTTTAAGAGTCACTTTAAACATGATATCAATATTACCTAATATCATACAATCTTGAATATCATAAAGTAGTCATATATATATTGAAGTAAGAGACAAAGTCGGAAATTACAATAGACCTCTTGAATTAAGTACGTAACAGAGTAATACTTTGCCAATAAGCTATAGAACATATAAAAGCTAGGAAAGACATATTGCATCAATAAGTTCGCTAAAATATTACGAGTTACAAAAAATCGAATATGTTTTATAATATCTTAACACCACCTATAAAAGTATTTCAACCAATTACGTTTCTCGTTTACTACACTAATGGTACATTTGTCAAGCTCGGATGGTATATATTTTCAAACATAAAGTTTTCATATTTAATAAGACGATAAAAACCATACATTGACCTATTACATTAGAATTACATTAGTATTACATATGGTAGGCTAAAGTATTTCGGTTACCAAAAGAATTCAAACTGAAAGCCTAAATTGTATCATACATAAAGAGGATACTTTACCTTGAGATCAAATGAACCGAGTAAGCTTTTTCATTTGAACAAAGTTAAGAAGTTCATGATTTGTGATAAATAAGTAATTGATTAACACGTTATAGTGCTTCCAAATTCTTACTAAAGAAATGATATACTACATTAAATTCAATTCGAACTTTAATTGTTAATATATCAAACGAGTTATAAAACTCGAATGCATAAAGCCGAAAACATGAGGAAAAACGCCTAAAGATACTAGCACTATTTATAAAACGTTGTAGTAACTGGCTAACCACTTTTTAATATATCGACTACCAGGTAAAAACCCATGTCATCATCATAACAATAAATACTTAGAACTCAGGTAGCTATTTACCATTTGCGATCATTATTTTGCATAGATCTTTTAAGGTATTACGCCTTATGCTATAACAACGCGATACTTAATAGAACACCATTCGAAATTCATTGTATTTTGAAAAAAATATTTGTACCATTACGAAACTTGATTCTGTTAACGTCAGTACCATTAAATTTTTTGGGATTGGAAATAAGCTTTGTTAATTTGGATATAAAATTGTGCTTACAGTTTTTGGACTCATTATTTTCCTCATTTTGGAATCCCGTACCTTTTTCATCCTTGGTCTAGAAGATAAAAATAAATCCACTTTAATATTAATGTCTAAACTGACAAACTTGTTGAATATGAGATACAATTTGCCATTTATTCTAAAATTTGGACGTTCATGTTTTTACTTTGAAAAACCTTAACTAACGTTATAAATTTTAATAAGTTCTAAACTTCGTTGAATAAACCACAAGTTCAAGCATCACGATATTAAAAGACCATATAAAATCTTTAAGATAGCCTATTTCAAGGCTATGGACCTATGTATTTTGGAAGGGATCAAAATTCCTTGCCACCATTACTAAACAAATTTTAAACCCACCGTAAATTTAAGTTTTGTTATAAGAAAATCAAAACTTTAGCTTTGAAGTTTTCATTGATATTTTTTACTTAGATGATAAATTTTGAATTTAGTGAATTAATTGGACAATGATGTTTTACGACGTTGAATTTAGTAAGATCACGACTGTAAAGGAAATATAGGAAGAGTTACGTACGTTATCGATGAAAATGTACCTGTGACTTCAAAACTTGCTAGGTTACGATCCTAGTACCAGCTTTATCACTATAAAGTTTTGAGCGTATGTTAATTTGATAGGGATTCGGTGTAAATAAATACCCACAAAAGCCTATTAAGGTATTGGTAAAATTGAAATAGTATATGTATTTTTATATGAAGTTTGCAATATGTCTACATTGAATATTAACAGTCTGACAATATTAAACGTAAAATTGTAAATAAAATTAACGGTTTTTCATGATATCATTAGTTTACACAGTTTAGTATCAACTTCATTAGTATTTAGCGTGTTTACGAATATAAAAACTGAATAAATTTTACTATTAAACGCTTACAAAAGGGTTATAACTTAGAGTAAAGCCCTGAAGAAAATGAGGCAATAATCTATATAATGTCGGATCAATGTTTTCTTTAACATTAGAAACGGACCATGGAAAAAGAATGTATTGTTTTTACCTTTTTGAAACGAAATTTCTATTTGAAGAAAATTAGAGAATTATGAGAAACCTTATAACATTTTAAGTATTAGAAACCCACACTTAGTTGTCAAAATCGTTAAAAGTTTTATCATCTTTGGCATTATGTGGGTTGAATTATATAAAAAAAGTTAACTTTAGTAAAGATTTCTGGGCCAAAATAATTAGCTAATACAACCTTCTTCATTGGATTGTTAATGTGTTCATGAAATAACGACGGCATGGACAAACACCTGGACGAATGATATACAATGAACAGGAAAATGGCGATGAAGACTATAAACTTGGAAGAGAATACACCACGGACTATGTATTGGAAACATAGAAATTTGACAGTGAATTGGAAGTAAAATTTAGTATTGAAATTATTATGAAGATGTGAGGCAACCTTTTCATTAAAAAAAGGATCGAATTAATATTGATGGTTTTTTCATTCTAAGTGTGGTTGAACTTGAGTTATTCGTATAACTTTATTGGTAAATGGTGATTTTTTTTGCATTAGATGTATTTTAGAAGGTATATCTAAATCTACGAACCCGTTGTATAAAAAGTTAAAGTCAATGGTATCAAGATAAATTGAGAAAGATAAAGATTAAATCCTGATTCAATTTCCTTGAATTTGAAGGATTCACTAAAGCCAGTTCAATTTACTTTCCATTAGTTCAACTGCTGATATAAATGGTGAGTTCAACCTTGATAAACGCATTATTACGTAAATGTACATGTAATGAGCTACTGATTTTAAACGGATTTTACTATTAGAGTCACTAAAGTGGTTACGGTATAATATTTCTGCTATAATAATTATACGTTGAATTAAATCTCAATATGAACTGGTTTAAATGAGCGTTTTTTGTTTTTTAATATATTAAATACACTTCAATAATAGGTTGGTTATAAGGATATTGACGTTGAATCTTTATTTGTTGATTACGCAAAGTAAAAACTTGTGTATTACTAATATGTAAAACAATGATATATTCTTTGAGGAATCATTGAATTCATAACAGCTGAATAGCATGCCATTTAGAATTTAGGCTTTTGGAAGTTTAAGTCGATTAAAACATTGGCTATACGTATATAACTGTACGTCAACAGGTCTTCAATCAGTGTGTAATTTAATGAAAATAGACCAGGCACGTACTTTATCCTCCATGTAAAAAGTAAAATTTAGAGTTTCGTAGTAATTAATATGGCCGACAATGTAAAGTTGTAACGGTACTTTGAGTACAACGCTCGAATATCGTACATCGCCACATAATACCAACCCAAGAAATCCCACGATTTATCGGTTGAAACATAAATTTGAAATTCACGAAATATTTGGTTTTATAACCTCAATACCAATATTTGATAGTGAATGGATTAATAGCATGAAAGAATTAATGTTGTTCTAGTGGATTTAATGATTGCAAAGTTAATAATTTCAGCGAACGTCTTGTTACCAATACAGTCAACCTTACCTCCAAGATTAGATTATTTACGATGTTCTTGAACGAAGCTTAGTTCAAATGGTAATTTATAATCAGCGGTAACCTCGTACATTAGAAATAAGTCGAATATAAACGCGTAATACGAAGGGTATAATCATTTAAACTCTATGGCATAATAATGTAATTTTATATTCATCAAGTAATTTACAATGTATTCAGGATGATGATTGCACTGTTATGATCACTTTCGAAATTTGTTGTATTCAATATTAATTTACAAAACTCGTATTAGTGATTTTAGGCATTTGAAGCGACTCGTAAGAAATGTTTGATGATAGATTTCATGGTATTGAAATTGAAAGTATATGAAACTCGAAAGATTAACCAATTGAGGTGGATTGATTGGAATCTTAAACCCGTCGATGATAAACTATAGCCACGTATATCAATAACATGACATTTTTTATACATATTTATAGTTAACCATAAATTTAAAAGAATACTTAAACTGGCCGATATACTTTGCATGTGATAAAAAGGAACAAGTGTATCATGGAAACCTATATGATTACCAGGGTATTAGTATGTAAAAGAAGTCTACTTTAACTTACTAGCAAATGGTATAGGATTGGTAGCATACAAATCTGTAATGAAAGACTTATTTTTGGGGACAGACGAAGTTGTTTCTTGGAATGACGGGATAAAAATCATAAATTGAAGTATAATTGAAGGGTGAAGAATGCTGGAATTAACAGAGGTCATATCTATAAATACGATAGAGATTTTAACGATTATTTTCAATTAGCAGTTGACTATATAAATACTTATATACAAAATGAGAGGTCTTTAGTATAGGAACAGAAATTAATTACTGTGTAGCCAAGTTAAATGCACTGATTGTAAGTTTATTGTACTCATTACGAATGAAATGTATTGACTACAAGCTAACTGTTCTAGCGGCAAGTCAATTGCAATGGAGTGTCTGATTCAAAGTAGGTCGAGGATTAAGCATTTCCCGAAAAAATAGTTTGTAGATCAGCTAGCGGTTGGCTCAACCTAAAAGTGTCCACATTGAAGTTTTCAATTCAATATACTAGTTACTTTGATCACTAGTTCAGTCGACTACGTTGAAAAAATAAAAGACTACAAAAAAGGAGTTTTTTTCTCGCAAATGATATACCAATTATAATTAGATGCAGTAAATAAGGTTAAATAAAAAGTATGGTTTTTAGATCCATTAACATGCGAGTTGAAATTTTACTTCAATATTCAAACCGGGTATATTTTGAAGGTTGAGTTCATGAGACGTGAAGTCGAGAATTAATTTTCATAAAACAGTTGAGAAATTTTGTATACTCTAGATTGATTTACAATAACTTTAGTTTCAGCGATTCCAGTTAATCACGATCTTGATATTTTTAGTGATGATTTATATGTTATTATTACGACCATTAAAGTTGAAATAATTAGTATGTATGATCATAAATTTGAATTAATAGATGTTAATTTCAAAGTCACTATTATGGGTTCATTCGAATATTGCAGTGATATATTTACGATAATTTTAATCTAAGAATCAAATGGTTATAACTTTCTTTAGGAAAGTAAAATGAATGGTATTTTTTAAATTGTTTAAGACGTATTACATCATTCATTAATATGATATTAATGTATAATAAAACACTAAAATGCTATTAACTTTAGATTTTTTTTTTTAGTTTCAGTGTCTATAAGTAAATTGTTCAGTTATCAATTTAACATGAAACAGGGTAAAATCTTTAAACTATACCAATAAAAATATACGCTATAAAACAGCTTGCTGAACATATATTTAACGTCTACTATCTGAATCTAAATAGCCATGTATTACCTCGACCACAATTTAAATCAACAACTATTACTATATCTAAAAATCAGTTGATATAGCGAATCAATATCAACTAGTGTTGAACGGAAAATTGAACACATATTATTCAATTAAAAAATCACTTTTTATTCGATTTTATGATGATGAAATGAAGAGAAAATTGTAACGAGAAGCTTTTACAAATTACGTCGGTGTCTACAGTAATACGCAAAGAAATTCTGTGCTTTATATCGGTTTCTAAAATAATTTAGACGAAGAGATAGTATCTCGAAATAATTGAAGCTAGATAAATCATACGTTATTGATAGTTCAGTTGCTACAAAATAGATTCATCCCTAATTCCTAAATAATATTAATATCATACCAAAATCATCATCTATAACATCCAAAAACCTAAAGTCAAACTTTAAGAAGGCATTAGTAATTGTGTTCGCTAAAAATAAAACCAAGATTTATAATTTGAAACTAGACTGAAAACTTTAGCAGAAAACAGCTTATGCACTACATAGACCAATATATTCTAGATTTCAATGTAGGCGACGACTTCGGTTACAAGACACAACTTTTAAAAACCGCTTGCGAATACCTGGATAACTAATTGTTCCATATATAAATTAAAACCCTGAAACTATTAAAATGAATTTAGTGGTAAAGTTTCATGAAAATAAAGTCGTTATCATAATGAATGAAAGTAATTCAATAAATACCATTTTTAAATAAATGCAAATTGAAGAATGTTTCCAAGCCTTTTAAGATTTTCAACCTAGAAGAAAAGTCGTCATGAATGAAACCTAAAGTCTTTATATTAGTTTTATAGATTTATCTACTAATTACTAAAAGAATTAAACCCTTGACCCTTATGATATCGCTTCGTTATACCATTGTAATGGAAATGAATCTACTAAAATTTAGGGTAATCTAGTCCTAGAGTGATTTACTATACAATACGAAATTAAGCGACAATAAGGATTTAGAGTAAACTTTATAAATACAAATCGATAAATTAATGTAAATATGGTCTACCATTTAATTAAAATATTGTTATAACAGTAAGTTTTGTCAGTGTAAAAGGCATGGTTCCGCGCGGCGTTACCGCAAAAACCCCTTAAAATTAATTCATTCGTTTCAACGTTGAACAACAAACGGAAAAAAGATACTTTTATACACAGAAACTCACTATAGATACTAGTATAAGATTTTATCCACCAGGATAAACTATTACTAATTATCTTTACGACCGAGATCCAAAGGAACTAATAACCAATATTAACTACTTTTGGGACGATGATCGCGACCTATAACCCAAACTAGTCAAAATGATCAACATTAATTAAAACCTCTTTACGAATTTCACGAAATTTCATGGTAAGATAAAGAAGTAAAATGATGGATCATACAATTTTCTTAACACGAAAACGATTCTCCTATATAACATCTATCAATTTATACAATTTTATGCTTCGGGTTTCTCCTAACTTTTTTCCAAAAGACTTACTATACAACTTACGAATTACTACTTAATAATGTTGACTAAACAGCTTATCTTTCAAGAAATTTACGACGGTATATAATTATGCATTGAATACAACATATATATTGCTCGGTAGAAAAAAAATTAAGTCACAACGCGTTAAACGCTAATAATTTCTGAAAATGTAAAGAAGGACATATTGATAAATTTGTTTCTCAAAATTATCATTTAAATCATTCTTTGCCAAACCGTTATAGTGAAGGCACATACTGGTGAATCTATATTGATAGAGTAGTTCTGAATGGTGGTTTTAGGCCTTAATGAGTTTCAATACTCCTTATAACGCGTAAATGCTACTTATACAAGCGTTTTTTAATTATTGAGGCCTTATTTTACGACTGTAGAAACGTATAAGTCAAATTCATTTAATACATTTACCTGAACTAACGGGTTTAAGGACAACGATGATAAAATAATTCAAAGAATATATTATATGGACCGTAAGTACTATAATTTAAAGTAATTAACATCTGGCCAAAATGATCTAAGTTGGAGGATGAAATGTAAACATAGATTGAGTCAATTTTCTAGTTTAACTATTTTAAGCGGATAAGGTGAACAATAAATCTTTTTCATCATGTTAATAAAAAGTATTAGATTTTCAATTTAAAGTACTATAAATAGCAAGTGAAATATTATATTTAATTTCATATCGCATGGAAACATAACAATATCAAAAGCTGCGGAAATCCAAATAATAAATTTACGATGAATAGTAAGAATTTAGTACCTAAAGTGGTTATAAGTTGTAAAATTATTGATCTTCAAATAATAATAACTAATGGATTATACCTCTTATATCACCTAATATGTAAAACCCTATATTAATGTAAAAATATTCTAAACTATCATATCTGTTCAACTTTTGTGATGGTTGCGCTAAGTATAACTTTTTAAACGTTATGTTAAATACTAGGGTTCCCAAAAAAAACTTTGTTTGTAATACGTCACATTAACACAGGAAACTGACATCATTACGAGAATTATAAGTAAGAATATGAATGAAAATAGGTTTCATTGTAATACGCGTAAAAATGTATCGTTATTTTAATGAATGATTACGAAAATGATTATTCAACATATTTGATTTTTCATTTTGACACTTCCAGTCCGTTTATTGTGTACCTCGAAAATAGAATAAGTAGTTTCAATTATCTTTAACTTCAACATGAATAAGTTGGTTGAGAATAATCATGAGTTTTCTTACGCATTACAACCAGAATTCTAATGATCCTTCTATGAAAAACCAAAGGTAGCCATAATTAATGAATCAATATGAAAAACTATGGAATTTATATCGAAGTTTCAATTATTGAACTATCAAAGGGTTGTACGAAATTTTTCAACTTACTGGTCATAGGAATGTAGAATTTTTCGCGTTAAAAACCGGTAAAATGATTATTGCCAAAATGAAACACACGCCTCAATACCTAAAAAATTCAATTTACGTTGCAAAACGATAAAAACTGTGATCATAATATAGTAACTGAACACCTTAATTTCAAAATAAAATCTCATTTTTAATATAATACACTAAACAACTTTATTCCATCACTCCAAATGCCTCAAATTACTAATATAGTTTTTCTTTTTCAATAGCTTAGGATTCTACACATCAATACCTTTATTAGACCGCTAAATATCATAGTTTATAACGTGAACAACAACTTTACAACGGTGAAATTCCAAATTGATTTTATAATGATAGAGAATCAATGTGAACAGGTGCCTATAAAAAACAATTCAAACATCAAATAGGTTAACAACGCACACGTTTAACTTTGAAAAGAAATCGAAATCTTGAACTTAAATATTTTAATTTTTGAAAACTGAAAAACTCTCTGGTCAAATAGCGTCAACGATCTTAAATAATATTCTTAACCATAAAGGCTCAATGTCAATCCTGTTCATCGTGAACGTATACCACTAGTTAACAAGTAAACATCTGTTACTACAAAACGATGAAAAATTTATATTAATTAAAATTAAAATTAGAAATAGCTATGAAGGGAATCCGTAAAGCGTTAAATCAATAATTCACTTAACGTTTACAGTAGTATATTGATGAATAATATTTGACCTTTTCATCTATGAAATAGACTATTTATATTGAGGTAATCGCATATATTAAATGAAACATCAGCTACGTTCAATGTTGTAAATTAAGAATTCATTGTGGAAACCAGAAATAGTTTCACAATACTTAAAGTAATATATGGTAAACACAATATTGAGGAGACGACTGATAGAGACTTAAATCCTTAAGCCAAGGGAATTAATTAATACAATTCACATCAACCGATAGTGAATGACCTACTACAATTACAGTGATGCGAATAACCGCGTAAACCTATGCATTACAAGGAAAATTACAAGGAATATTACTATGGACAAATATATAATATAACCTGAAATAATAGGAAAAAGTATTATCATTAACTACTTATTAAATTAAGCGTAGGAGAAATTATTACCTCGTTTGGTATACCGTATTCAGAGATGAGTAAAAAAGTAATGAAATTTTCACAATAAATGTTCTTTAACCTATATCTCGAAACGATTCCTACCTTCATAATATTGACGTTTATCTTTTAATTTAAAAAAATTTGCGAAGTAAATGGAAAAAATACAAATAAATTATACAATAACTTCAATCGAATTCCTAGAAGGTATATTAATAAATATAAAGTTTGGATCTTTACCTCACTTCCAAGTATCAAAAATATTAGCTAACAATTGGTAGCTGATAAGATAATAAATTTAACAATCAGTATAGAGGGAAACTTGACGCTACGCAATTTAGATATTAACTGAACTTCCACGAAGTTTATCACTGATTTTTGAAGAATAAGATTATCAAAATTACCTGCTGCAGTTAGCGACTAGTATTCACTATTAATATTTATATAATACATGAAGTTGTTGAACAAAATAGGGAAAACCTATATTTATAAGTTTCTGATATTTGCATCGCACTTTCAATTTACATTGTTCATGTAATCCTTAATTTACCGCACGTATTTACCATGTCCTCAAACGGGGCATGAGAACCTCGTTATATTTGATATGTAAATTAACAATACACTTCAAAATGGAAGTGTCACCTGTTTCATAGTAAAGTAAAGTGATACTTGGAATTAAAGATTATGAAATTACAAACTTATTCAAACTATTACTAATGGTTAACATATGTATTAGAATAAGAATGAATCCTTTGATATAATAGTAATGATACTGATAACAAATAATTTAATTTGGGCCAAAAAGAAAGAACTTAGCTAGGAACAAATCAATGAAACTAACTTCGTTAAGGCTAACAGTATTTCGAGTCAAATATCAATTAAATTTTTATTATAAATCACATTGATTCAGGGTGGTTTATGATTTCGTCATCGTAACATGAACTTAAAACAGTTTTATTCATACATATGATAGTTTAAAAAAACAATTAGCATATTCAATAAGTGATATAAACCGAATATTCAATTTTGTTCGTATATATATCTTAATTCCCGAACTCGTATGTTTTCAACAATGTTTTCGACCAATGAGTCCGGCTTAATGTCACAAATTTCATTTTCAATAATAATGGGTAAAGAAAATTAATCGCAAGATGAACAATATTACATTCTAAGACACATAATTTACTAGACTTGAATTCAATTTAATAAGCTTTTCTAGACCTCATTTACATCGGAAAGCTACGACGTAATAGAAGGCTTCAATATAGGAATCTATATATGGTAAAACGTCAATGTCTTTATCAAAAAGAAAAATTGTCACAGGTTCAAATCGAGATATATATAATTTTACTAAACCTATTCGAATTCCTTTGAAAACTCGGAATCAATAATTTTCAATATTGAATACTAATTGTAATAGCTTCCTATGCATATTATAAGAATGAAAAAATTTGGGAATTCAACTGGGTTTATCGTAAAAATAACTGGATTAATACGACAACAAAATCTAAACCGCTTAAAATCATAAAAAAGTTTGTAAATAATAAATTCGTAACCATTTGGATTGAATGATGAATGAAAAAAACCATCTAATAAAGACATGACATGTAACTTTAAACAGAAAAGAAAGCTAAAAGTCTCTGATAAACTTAAGAACAGTTAGAGTAGTGATAATTCCAATGATTAGCGCGATTGGTAATTATTAAAAGCATTAAAACGCGGGACTACAGCTTTATTAAGCCATATAATTCAAATACGAGTAATCATTACGAAAGGTCTTTAAAATAATAATGATGTTTGTCATGAACTAAGTAGGTCAAAAGTGAATATTAACCTACATGATTGAACAAAGTATGGCTATACTAACGTATTAACATAAAAAATGTAATTTCAAAAATATGAAAATGAGAATCAATTATAATGTCTCCAAGTTAATCATTATGTGCCCAATTTAATGTAAAGTAAAGGCTTCGTTTTGTCCCATACAAATAAAGTGTATGATAGCGATTAGCTTACTTAAATTGGATTTTATATATATAATTTGATTTTCCAATACCATTTATTAAATCTAACCATAATTAGAATGGAAAAATATTCCTATATCTAAAACTATATAGGCAAAACATACGAACAATTGATGATTTCAAACTAATTCTTTTGAATAAAGAATTAATTATTAAAAGTATTTGGCTGTAATATAGTGGTCATTTAGAACTTAGTTAATATTAAACTTGGTATATTTCATTTTTTTCACAAGTTTTCGTGACATTTGATGAATTAGGTTCATCGGATATTCATTTTTAATCATAAGATTATTTCAATCGTAATACATTTTTCACATGTATATGTTTGATCATCAATTTGACGTTAATAGCTACGAAATATAGTAACAAACACTGAAGACTAGAACCTGGTGTTTTAAAGGTTATCGTCAAGTTATTTGAATTTTATTATCACATGACAGAATTTAGAGTGCGACTTTCAAAATAAATGGGATTGGATCTAGATATGAAGTTGATTTTCAAATTTTATAGCAGGTTCAATCGCTAATATCGGTCAATTAAGTATAATATATTGTAGTATAAATGTTCATTTATTGTGGTCTTTTTATTCAATATCACCCGTCAGTTTTTCAGTTTTACTGTTTGTAAATGTTAGGATATTAATATTAATAACAGTTTGACTAATCAAAGTTATCATTGTAACATAATAATTATAGGTTGTTGGAAGGTAAGGTCGAACGTAAAATTTGGTTAGTTGTTCAATAGAAATTGATGTTGAGGTAAGATATTTTCGTTTTTGTTAAGAGTGTTTTTGGCGTAAGCTCAACGGTAGATCTTTTTCGTTGTTGAGTGGTAAATTTCCAATTACAGGATCGGTGATACATTCACAACATATGGAAAAGTTTGTATAAAGCTAATTTTTATGAGGTGAGTCCAAAACGTGATTCACAGAAGTTACTCAATAGAAGAGAAACGAGATATTAAAATAATAGTGACGTGGAAATAATTTATGAAGTCTTTGTGGTGTTACAGTTACAGTGAACCAAGGATTAAAGTTTTTTTGAGGGTTAGTTGAGAAATGAAAAACACCGTGTCTTTGTTGTATTCTGCGTGAATAACGAAAAGGGTTACGAAATTTGTAATGGTGTTCGTAATTTAATCTTTCATTCTACATGAATGGTATAATCAAAACCAATGTTAAGTTGAATATTTAGTAGGCGAAAAAATGTGTCGCTAGTGGAAATTTAAGTTGTACAACCGATATGAACTACAATAATCATGAATAAAAACGAAATACACATGGGAAAATATAAATAAAATAAACAGGAATTTATCATTCAATGTTTAAACAAACGGTTTTCTTTCAAATAATAAATAGGACTGAATTTTCACTTATATATTTGTTTGAAAACGTAACAATCGATTATACTATGGTTTTTTGGTCTATTCAATTGCAAATTTATTGATTGAAAATAAATAGTTCTGTTAAAAATGTTATTCCCATCGTTGATGAAAATGATTCAAATATGTTTTTGAAAGAGGATGTTGTTAAATTCAGTCAAATTTAATTTGGCGACGTAAATTCTTTGGTGAATATATGTTTCAGTATTAAACGAATTATTAAATTGTAATGAAAGTTGTTTGGTATCATATGCTAATTAGTGTTTATTAGTACAAAATATAGTGGGAAATGCTTGTTATCATTATGGCAGATAACAATACCATGGTAATCGCATAGAAAGTAAATTTTCTGTTTAATATTATCGCCAAAAAATCATATAATTAAAGTTATCGAAACGAATAAGATAAATATTATTCTGCTGGCAGAAACCTTACAAAAAAAAACGTATTAGTTCTGGTTCCAATTGAATAGTTTTAAGTTCATAAAATTTTTAAAGGATTTATTTTATGTTGTATTACAATTTAACGAGCAATTCAAGAGAGAAAAAGGCAAACCTTATAGTTATTTTATAATGATGATTCTGAACGCATGAAAAATAAAGCTTCTTGATATATTTGTTTTACTTTAAATGATCATTAAACGATTATCAAAAGCTGATCTACTTTTGTAGTTTTCTTTTAGAAAAGTTTACCATCAGTTATGCGGTCACGCAAGTAAGTATCCTTTTATTGAAAATACCTACTAAAGATTTTCATAAGATTTTTCGTATTGAATATATTTAACGTATAAATTGTTAATTCTCACTTTCAGAATATTTAAGAATAGTTAATTAATAGGAAATTTTCAAGGACGTGGCTATCAAATATAGTAAAGTATAATGTAATGTATTGCCGCGTTTCAAAAACAAGATAATCGTTGATTATTTTCATTTTTAAAAGTTAAATACATTGAGTATAATGACAATACGAAATTCCCGTTAGTCAATAGATGGTTTTTGTCGATGGATGGTGCTTTCCCTACTAGTTGCCAAAGATCTAGCTCTGGCAATTAGTACGCTTCTACAATAATTCTTCTATGTTCTCTCCTATGTTTTCCTATATCTTTCCATGCAAATACTAAGTAAACAGTCACATAACTAGGCTACGATTAATTACATTAGCTTCGTAACAGCTTCATGGAAGATACTTATACATTCTTTTTGTAGAGAATTGCATATCGTATTCGAATGTTTTAAATAACAGCCTTACTTTAATTATTTTACGTATAAGCCTAAACCTTTTCATTCTCCGCAGTATTTCAATCATTCTAGAGTAAACTTGAATTGAAATAATGTTTTTCTACAATTTGAGTTGATACATTTAGGCTTTAATGTAATAAACCAACGAGCCCATCAGAAATCAATTATGAAATGCCCTAATTATATAATAAAACAATTTAGCCGTTTATTAGAAAAGATGCATTAGGGATCTACAAGCGGAATTTATCGAGTTGAATTATAGCACATGCAAGTAAGTTATATATCAGCAAGAACATATTATTAATGTACTATCTATATTTATAAATATAACCTAGTAATTGAAAATCGTTATCGGTATATTTATGTTATTAGTAATTATAACGTGATTCTCATTTATTGAGCAAGTCTTTGCTTGCGAGGTAGGTATTATCGCGTAGCTTACGTAATATTCCGATTTTACAAAAGATAACGGTGTGGCTTTTGCACCGTTTCATACTAAAGGTTATGATAGATCATTAGATAACAACGACGTCTCGGATTTTTCCGATTTCGATTACGAAACTTTCGGTTGACTTGTCGTCATTAGACCTGAACGAGTAAAAATTCAAAACTTTAATTAGGCGGTAAATCTCATCAACGTCAAATTATGTTTGTTTGCATAAAAGTCTATGATAATGTATTATTACAAAACAATAAAAATTGAACTGACATGAATATAGATTGTTTTACGTTATTTTTAAGTAATTTAAGTGAATACTTAATATATTTATAATGAATCATTATTTTTGTTATGATAATAGAGGTAATAAGAACATTCACGCTTTGCTAGCAATGTTTAGAGCTTTTTGTTATAACCCAAACGCCACTTGTGCTATGAACACTCGGTTTCGAGTTTAAAACAAAGCTTTTGTAAACCTTTTATGTTTTTAAAGAAAACTAGGAAAGCCTTCTTAATCAAAATTAGCGGTATAATTCAAAAGTCCGTTGCTAAATTTGTTATTTTCTTGAAATTTATTGACAATACCTCAACCAAAGTGTTGTTTATTTTGCTTAAATAGGAAAAATGTAAAGAATAAATTACCCAAGTATAATTAATGGATACTTGTCTTTAAAAGATTTGTACCCAATATATCGATGAGAATCACGGCGGGATCTATATTAGCGGTTGCAGCTACGGCTGCGGTGCTATTAGCGAAAGTAATAACAGCAATGAAAATCTATTCACAATATTCTTATACGCCATATTTAGGAAAATATATTTATAACGGATATGGACGCTTTATGAACTAATAATTAATAACGTACCATTTAGGTTGATGAAACTTGATTTTCAAGTTGTGAAAAAAGTTTTCATTTACGATATATTGTAAATAGTTCTTCAATATCGTTTGGTACGTAAAAGAATTCGGTATAACAATTAATTCAGTATTCTGATTATTGTTAACGATAGCTTTATATACTTACAATGGATAAAAAATGCAACTTTTTTGTATAATCATATAAATATATGTGAGGATTTTGATTTCATCTTATAGCTTTTGTTAAAATTTATAATAGACTTCCTATCTTTCATGGATTTATTTATAATTCCACGTATTTTTTCAATATTTTACCAAATATAAGTTCTCAATGTTGTAATGTTATTTTAGTCAATATAGCTTATAAATATTGTAACGTTAATAATGAATAACTTGCCGACAATTGAGGTTCCCGCGTATTTTCATTTTCCCTCGAAGTTTTAACAATGTTTTCTATAAACTACCGAAATTGAATTACGACTAATTTCCTCAATAATTCATGTGAATATTGATTCATTTAATGATTAGTATTGTGTTTCAGTTTAAGTTATTTTCCATTTACAATACTATTTAATTTTGTATAAGTTATAAATGAGTGGCTACCATCTATATAAATAAAACAAATCCTATGAAGTAAACGTTACCTAAAGGTATAAACGCTACGGTATTTTATATGTAACTATAATGAATACATAAAAATCAAGTTATTATTACATAAATTATATCTGTATCACACGTGAATATTAACAGGCTATTAACTCCAAATCAAGTGGTCATTATGGATGATAAACTCTTGTTTACCCTCAGGGAATATTTCATTTTTTAATTTCAAAA
This sequence comes from Anisogramma anomala, assembly GCA_038502455.1. Lineage (NCBI taxonomy): Eukaryota > Fungi > Ascomycota > Sordariomycetes > Diaporthales > Gnomoniaceae > Anisogramma > Anisogramma anomala. Next base: position 3,180,856 of record JASMMZ010000004.1, on the reverse strand, counting down.
CCGATTATGAAATCTATTTTTAAAAAGACAATTAAAATTGGTATATAGTTTTCTAAAAACACCTTCTATCATATATTACAGGAAAAACTACTGGTTTTGCTAAAGATATTCAAAAATTAAGTTCTCCTTGCACAAGAAGCTTTGTCGTAGCTGCCTTTAGGTTTTTCGTTAGAAAACCTCAGAGCGATTTTCAATTATATGTTAATTGTCACTTCTCTGAATAAAAGAAGATACTCGCCGATATTTCTCGTGTTAATTAATTGGCTACACTCGGCAATAAAGCTACTTTGATCTGTTTTTTTGTTCTAGAAGTATACAAGTGTAACACCGCGTTCTCTACTCGTTTTGGTTCTTTCGAATAGTTTGTTACCCTTTTAAGATTTTCAGAATATCAAATAGCTTGGAAAAAATGATTAACTTTTGAAACACGTTTTGAAATATATTTTACTGCATATAGATTGACAATATGTTGGTTTACTTGGATAATACCTTTGCCAACGCTAAAGAAAATTTTTAAGAAGTATGAAACGCTTTTAACCCAACTTAATTTATTCTTTGTTTATTTCAATATAATTTCAATATTAGATACTTCAAATATTGAAAATTCACTTTTGAACCAGGAGTCGGGTTAGTTATAAACCATTAGAGGTTACTCTTAATCTGTTTGTATGCGAACTTTATCTCTGTATTATAGGTATTTTTTTAAAATTTCATAAGTATTTACCAATAGTTTATTAAAAATTGTTTACCATAATTAGTCTCTTCATCTAATTAACCAAGAAAAAAAATATTTTCCTTCAAGGTCTAAGGAAGAAACTGCGTTGAAACGGCTTAAGCTTTCATTCCTTGCGGAATCTATCCTTTCTTGAATTCATGCTAACTGAGAAACCCTTTTAACGACCGATTGTTACGGATTAACCTTAGAGGGATTGTTACTTTAACTCGACAAACAAAAGGTTCTTCGCCCCGTAACATACTAGTTACGCCGTTTATTGTTTGTCTAATGTCATTACAAAACCATGATAAAGAACGTTGAGTAATTATAGGATATTTGAATGTATACAAGGTAAAAAATTCTAGTACAACTATTTCATTTATTATTTTCACATATTCTAAGAACTTAATGTGTTTTATCATCATAAATGAACTTTCTAAAAAACCTTTATAATGGTTTAATAGGGTTTCTTTCTCGTTGTGAAACTTATATTTAATAAATATTTATATTACACAGGATTTGATACATTATTGCAACAATGACAATTATTCCAAAAATTTTCTTGGAACTTGATTATTTGAACCGTAAATTTCAGTTTATTTACCTTGAATTACTGGTTTACTTCTAATTTTCGAATTTCCGTATATCTCGCATTATAATCATCGGTGAATTTATTTTTGGAAACCTTAAACTTCTTACATTTTGTAAAAAACTGGAACTTGTTGATGAATCAAGTTATAGTATACCTCGCCTAATTAGTATAGTAGGTATAAGGAACGATAATTTTAATGTCAATATTTTTATTAGTAAAAATCAGGACCTGAAAGTTTCTATTTCCAAATATACGACGAATAATGAGAACGTTTTACGTTTTTACGATCGTATTAAATTCCTATTTATAAGCTGTTTATTATCGCGGAAATTTGGGTTACTTACAATTTGTTCATAATCTGTTATTTAAGCCGTAATATCATTATCGCTGTATATTCAAAAATTATTATTTATCCAGTTATATTGTAGTATCCAGCGATATTACCATGATTACAATATATTATGAACAAACATATGATGTTATGCCAAGTAGATGCCAAATGGCGGTCAAAATTGGGGTTCTATAGAAGACTAGAAAAATGTGCATCGGTTCTAAACATAGGATCTATGTATAGAGTCCGTTACATGTATAGCTGCGACCCGAGTTTGGACTGCGATCGGTCTAGGTACTATACGGATACCCTTATTACGTGGAGAGCTACGTAACTTATATATCAACTTAATAGTTAATATCATAAGGTTTCAATATACCCCCTTTTTGGTGTGAAAAATATATCATTATAGAATTAGACATAGATTGTATTTCAACCGTGCGCAAAATAGATACGAATTATATAAACTTCTAGACTATTTGTACGTATACCTTGATTTAACTCTTCGTATTTCTAAATAACTTTGATGTAACTCGTAATCTATTACAATTTTCTCTTTTCTTTATCTTGTAATTCGTAATCCTTGAATTCATTCGTTTCTGAAAAGCCGAGTTCTTATTAAGTTTTACCACATTCTCATCATTACCTGTAGGGTAATTCAATATATCATATATTTTGAATACAGTTCAAATAAATTATATTATTATTGGCGCGTTTAGTAACGACTAAAATGTTCCTGGTAAATTGGGTTACCTATTTCCTTTCAACCATCTTTGTATTAATAAACATGCGTAACCCCCTCGTGTTATAAAGGACTTTTTGGCTTTCGGTTATAATGACCATAAAAATAAGCCCCCCTCCCTATTTAACAATGTTTTATTTTTTGAATTGATTATTTGTTAAATTTACGCGTGTTATTGGAATACTCGCGGGTTTACCATCTTTAAGGTTATCATATATATCGATATACTTATAATAAAGCGAGTAAATATTTTCCCTTTTAATTTTCCGGTGTCAAATAAAATGTCAATTTTTATTAACCCTTTTTAATATATTCCAAAGACTTATTTTTTTGCGGCTTTTCTAGGTTTACGCGCCCTCTCATATTAGCTCTTTGTCGTTACCTAATACGGCGTTTATATAATTTCCCTACCCGGCAACTTGACTGTAGTATCACAAAACGTTGTATCATTTTCACAGTCGCCTTTTTAAACCTAAGTAATGAATTTGTACACTTTATTTCAGTAGTTCAAACCCACGGGATGCTTATTATAATAGTCTTTTAGTCGACAACATCGTGATCGATGCGCCCATGCCCGGCCCTTTTCGATACGCTTTCTTTTCACTTTACTCCGCCGACCCAGATTTTAGCTGGCTGCCCTCGTACCTTATTTTATAACCAAGCTTTAACTCGGAACATAATCGATTTTACTTTCGCCAATTACAGTCGCGGCCCTAATTATAGCTATATCCAGGGCAGCTAGAGTGACATTGCCGCTTAAGCCTTTTTCCTTATGGCTAATATTATCTATAGCTTCTAAAACGTAGTTATTTATATGCAAAAGCTGGCCATAAAATTTTATAATGGTTTTCTGGGTTTTATTTGCTGATTTCATATAGGATTATACCGATTGAGGCGATTACGACCGCGTCAACGATCGTGCTAACGCCGAGCGAGTGTCGTAAACGTAGATCAATATATTGCGGTCCTTAGATACCCGCCTAGAGGAATAACTCTTTTAGAACTGCTTTAAGTAGCACCTACCGCTTTAAGTTACTTAAAACTCAGAATAAAGTTTAACGGGAAATTTAACGTTTCCGACACTCTTATTTCTTAAAATCGGAGAATGATAATATCTTTTTATAAAGTATAATAATGATAAAATTGTTTTTCCATCAGATGATTATTCGACGAAATTATGTATAATATAACTAGCCTAATATATTGAAAAGTAAAGAAATATAATTAAAAAAACCAAACATTCCATTTTACGTTTTATTTTGTGTGTTCATAAAATCACGATACAATCGATATTAGTTTAGTAAACCATGTTCGACATCGACATCAAGATTTCAGACCGTTATCAAATCGCACGTTCCTATACATAGATTAAAGATTGTCCAAAGCCGCAATATATTTGGCTTTGTCGAAGAATTTTCATTTTCATTAATCTTACGTATTATATTTACTTAACAAATAAAGAATGTTACCCCTCATAGTTTCTTCTATTAAGATATCCTGAATGACAAACTCTTAATATAAGCCATTGCTAAGGTCGTCAATAATAAGGACCGGACTTAGATGGATTTCAAATAACATTGGCTAGAAATAGTGGGTTTTCACCCTACGTGCAATCAGGTTTATATTAACTATGAGGTATTTACCGGAGATATTGATAACAATATTCAATGAGTTTGGGATGTTCATTTTATGATATTTATTATAAAGCCAGTCGAATTTTTCATTTCAGAGATTTTTGTTAATATTACGCAAGTTAAATCAAATTTAATTACCTTTGAAATATATTTTGGGCGAATATCATCGCCGGTTGAAAGCTTTCTTAATCTATATTGCGACGTATTGGAATATCAGTTACATGCAATATAGTCAAGTAAACTTTACTGTAAGTAAAGCTGATTGTACGTACTTCAAATTGATTGTAGTTTGAGGGATTTGAATAAACTATACTTCAAGTGCTGTACAGTAGATACCCACTTCAAAGTGGGGTACAGGCTCAAGCGTTTGGTCATACAAATTGGTGTGCAGACCAACAAGCGGTCGACCAAACTTAGAACTTACAACGTAAAATCCACCAATATTAATTCAGAATTAGTTACTTCGACCACAGTGATTTGAATCGACTACATTGCAAAGAAAAAGTTCTACTAATACTAATTAATACCTATGAGGTTAAGCACAGATTAGCAAAGTAAAAGAAAAAGTTGTTTTCCGATTACGATTTGCAATCGTGCAAGGTAAAGGGAATATTTTTTCAAAAATTCCTAAGGCTACGTCTGCTGTTTCCAGGTAGCTAAAAGGAATAATTTTAAGTGCGTTTGATATTTACATATACTTGAAAGTGGCGACGGTATCGCCAGTACTATCGAAAAAACCAAGGAATTTTTACAAGATCATGTTTGAAGAAAAACGTTACAATTAACCGTTTGAAAGACTTAAAGTCATCAGGTTAGCAAACAGCCAAGTTAATACTATTACGGCTATTACTACTATAAATGTTAAATCTTGAAAACGATCAAGTCTTACAACCTTTAACAAACATTAACTTTGATGGTAAACATACCTTTTACACTCCGACACATCAATTTTTACCCTTCACCTTTTCATCCACGGTACGATGATTTAATGTACGCAGTGATTGAAATTATCACTGACCCCTAAAAACAAGACAATAAAATTTGTCAGAATTAATTTTATTAAGCACTTTGATAAAGACCTTCAAATTAAGGATGTTAACAAAAAAATTTACCTTGAAGTACCTTACTAACTATGTTAGATAATTTATCCTTGACGTCGACCATAACGATTAAGATATAAGGGTTAAAGCCCTTTTCAACTATATCGAGTTTTTTAGAGACTAGACCTTAGTTATGTGAAAAGGGACCTAAAAGTTAGTAACGTTAAAGTTGAAGGCCAACCTACGTAAACGAGGGATTTCCTTACTTTAAATTTCGGAAAAAATGGCAACTTCGCCAAAATACTTTATGACTGTATTATAAACAAAAACCCATAATATACTTAAAAAGTTAAAGGTAAAAGGATGACAGGCAACAACGTTTCTTATTGCGCTTATATACGTTTATAGGGCATTACCTAAGCTCGGATAAATTCTATAAATAATTTGACGAAAGACTCACAGTCGAATGTCATTAGGTGTCAAAAATTTATTAACTTATACGATGTAAGTCCTTCAGTCTACTAGTCAATTAAATAGGAACCTCAACATACCTTTGAATACTCAAAGAATTATTACCAAGTTCCCCGCGGCGAAAATCTCCAAGCTTCTTGCCCCCAAACTTTTTAATACGTCCAACTTTAGTAGTTAAATTAAGAAAGGAATAGAGTTACATGCGAGTTTACTATAGGTACAAGTACTAGATTTTTCTCTTTAAATTTGACTAAAGTTCACTATATTACTTGTTGACTTGAACCCTAATTCAAGTCGAGTGATTTGAAGGGTCTTGATAACTAGTATATTAACTTTTCCCTTCAATTCGTCTCTATGGTAAATACGGATTACGCGGCAATTACCACGTTCGTTGAAATTTGGGAACAAAAGGAAAAATATAGTGGTAAGACGTATAACTTCCTCAACGATAAGTTACCTTCGTTTTTCAATGTTTTGCGCCAAATGAAGGTCAAATTCTCAAGTTTTTACTCGTTATTTTCCAACATCTTCACAGGTTAAGCCGAAGATCATTACCTCCAGTACCTAACGAATTATGTCTCTTTTTGCGAAATTTACGATGGTTTTAAGAGTTACTATAAATATAATATTAATTTTACCTAATATCATCTTGATTCAAATATCATTATGTAGTCTTCAATATTAAATTAGAAAAAGTGACGGAAATTAAAGATTGATTTCATTAACCAGATGCTTGATATGCAAATACTTTGTTTATAAGCAATAAAGAACGTAGGAGTTGGCAAAAGTACCCCATGAAAATAGGTTCGGTAAGCCTTTATGGGCTATAAAGAGTTCAAATACGCCTTTTAATACCATAATACCACTTGCGAAGGATTCTTTAACCTGTTACTTTCCTTGTTGGCAACTATAATAGCTCGAGTTTCTAACTTAACTAGTATATACCTTTAAGTAACAGAATTTAGTAAAAATGAAAGAGACCCCTGCTATATATATGATATCAACCGTAAATACGGAAGGCGCAGATGAAACGGCTGTCGTAATACCCGAACATAAATACATAACCAATCTATTTACAAAAAAGGTTATTCTCATTTTTGAGGTCTTCAAGTTAATCAAACAAATTTACCTTGAATATTAGAAGATATTGGATTTACGGAAAATAAGTCTGCTGGTTAATAAGTTATACATCTATTAAATGCGAAGATAAGTGAATAAAGTATTATATATAATCCCTCTTTATTCCTACTAATACTAACCTTAGCACCATCGAAAAAAGTGAAGATATTAAAGTTAAGAAAAAGAAAAATAAGCCTAAGGATATCAGTTGGTACTAAGATACTAGTACCGGCACTAAAGTAACGTAATAACTCGCCGACTACGCCTTCTTATACCATTTAATAAGTAAAAACCCTCATCGCCGATATAACGGTAAAATCCTTGGCTTTATATACATTTTTATTATTGAAAATCGTTACGTGAAACAGGTTATTTAAGGTATTATACCAGATATTAAGGCTATGAGGTATTTAATAAAAGGTTCTTCGTAATACGCGTCTTCACAAAAAAAAAATTAATACTATTATAAACTCTAGCCTTACGGATATTAGCAAAGTTAAGGTTGGATTTAGCTTTAGAAAGCAGATATTTTACTAGCGTCCATTACGATTAAAATCATGATTAACCTTATTAATTTTTAAATCTTTCAATCTCATATCTCCTTCGTTTTTTGCTTTGAAAATATGAATGACTTCGGCGTAAATATTAACGTTTAAACTAAAGAATTAATTTAAGTCAATGGCGGTAAACGGGTTTTGCTTAACTTTAAGTAGGAATATTCATGGCTTTATTTTTAAGGGTTAGAGGTTATGGTTTTAAACCTAACGAAGGCAGAACTTCGTTAACTATACCGTAAGTTTAACTACCCAGTAATTAATAAGCTTTATAAAGTCTTAAAATCGGCTAGCTACGAGAATATGAATTTTACGGCATTAAAGGCAATTGAACGGCTTTACTACTCTTGCTAAATGCACTTCTAAACCCCGTCAAGATTTGAGTTAACGTTAAAAAAAGATTGAAAGTTTAGCTTTAAGGTGTTCATAAAAGTGTTTTACTTGGACAGCAAGCTAGTATTTCATGTTATAGACTTCGCTACGGCTTTTTACGGCGCCAAATTCCTTAAGGATATTATGACGAAGGAAATATAATGGGTACCAGGTACTGTGAATTAATACGTACTTTGGGCTACCCAATGCATTAGTTTACAATACTTATATTAATTTTATTACGATAAAGTTTCAAATAAATGCTAAGTTAATAGGGATTTAGTATAACTTGGTGCCTATTAATGTTTACCGGGGTATCGGTAAGTTCGAAAGGGTATACGCCTTTTTACAAAAGGCTTACTATATCTTTATATTGGGAATTGGAAACTTTATAAGCTAAAAAGGACGTTTTTAAATAGAGATAAAGGGATTTAACGATATTTTTAAACTTTAACGAACTTATATTAACTTTATTAGTATTTGAATCCTATCTACATATAGCAACTAAGTCTCGATTCTCATTAAATAACCCAAAACACGTTATAATATACAGCAAATCCTTAAGTGAATTAAAAAATGCATCGGCACACCGTTAGGTTAATGATACCTTTAATACCCAGAACGTACCGTTAATAATAAACGTGTTATTCCTCCCCTTAAAAGCAAAGTTTTAACATGGTGATAGCCAGGTTAATAGAATAAGCTGTAAAAGATTTTAAGTATTATCAATCCAAATATGGTGGTTAAAACTACTAACAGCCTTATTACTTTCCGAATTAAATAGGTTAATTCGTATAAAAAACTTAAATTCGACAAAAGTCTTAACGTCAATAACTTTGAGTCGAACAAATGAGCTAATACAACCCTCCTGAGCTAATTATTAACAAGTTAATAGAACGTTAACGGTGTAAATAATTACTTAAAAGAAAGATAAATCTTGAAAAGAAGGACAGCGAAAGGGACTGGAGGCATGGCAGAGTATATATAACTGCCTAAATATTTGAAAAAAGAGAAGTTTAACAATGAATTTTCCCTTAAATTATGTGCCAAAGGCATTATGAATATACCGGGTAAACCTTTTAAGGAAAACAACTAAGTGGAAATTAACGGCCTTTTTTTACGAAGACTTGTATAAATTATACCATTAACGTAATCTCAAGGCTAAAACTTTATCATTTTTAAATCGAAGATTATTTACGAGGTTAAGGATAAAATAACGGACCGGTCATACGAAACATTACGGCTAACGTTTAAGGATAAGATACTGAAGGTAAATATTGGATCTTAATATTATTACCTATCATATAGAAATTTAATTGACATTTTATCATCGTTACCACTGTGAATTTAATTGTTTATATAAAGAATTTGTTTATTTATAATAAACGGGACATAACATAAGCTTATTCGTCATTAGCCACACATTTATCGCCAATTATATTATCGAAATTGCCGAAAAATATAAGGCATAAGTTTTCGACTAATATGGTGATACATTATGTTAAACCTTCATATGTATTAGCCGAAGCAAGGGTTTATTGTTTTTAAAGGCATCAGTCATACTTTCAAAATAGGCTAGGTATAAAGAATCTAACGTTTAATCTGCACTTATTAATTAAGAGGGCTAAAAACTTCGGTATCGTAGGTTTACAATTTAACGATACTTAATTTTTCGAAAATATTAGGCTTGTAGCAGCGGAATTGCGTATTATCTGAAATTTAGGCTTTAAAAAGTATAAGTGAATCGAAACGTTGGTTTAAGGTATATAACTTAACTTTAAAACATTGTTAATTCATATTAATGGTATTAAGGATAAAAATGATACTTGTACATGTTAAAGTGAATAAGGGTAATTTAAGAGGCTAACCATGATTAATACGGCCGACGAGGTAAGATTATGAATATACCTAAAGTAGAGGGCTCTTACGGCATATATCATCACATTATGTTAACTAGAGGTATCGTATGACTTTTCATTACGGTATAAGTATAAAATCCATAAGACAAGTACTTTGAAAAGTTAAATAAGAGTCTTTAATAGTAACTAGACTAATTGAAAAGAGTAATTAATATGGTTTTGGTAAATTTAACGAAGGCGAAGCTAATGAATTTTTACGAATGGATTATTGGTTCAAAATATAGACCTTTTTTATAAATCGGTTTTTTTAGTAATACTTATCGATAAAGAGAGGTGTACAAGATGGTTCACAATTACTTTAAACCTGGTGTATTGTATATTCCTTAAATATAAGCGTATAATACAAAGTATATTAGCCTCGAAAGTTTACGATATAATAATAGGCTTTAATATTGGTATAGTTCCTAACGGTATATTAAAGATCGTCATTAAATAGCTAGGACTATTTCCGAGACCTTTGGTGATTTATATTTATTTTGGAAGCTTTTGCGAATACCTATTAAAGTTAGGTATGACTAATTAAAAATGTTTTATCATAGACGTAATGGTTTTGAAGGAGGTATACAAAACCTAGAAAATCAAAAATTTCTGGTAGATTAACGGTAAATACAACTCTTCCAACATTATAACTAAAGTTACGCCTATTGACGTCCTGAAAAGGTTGGAAGATAGTAATACGTTAACCATGAGAATCGAGGACTATGTAAATCAACCGGTTGAGATATATAGAGTTAAGGTTACCTTAGCAAACTTAAAAACTTCCCGCGTAGTAATATTGACGGTAACGGGGGCAAAGGTAGCGATGGCAATGCCAGAAAGTCAAATTACTAGGAAAAGTTATAAAAGTAGTGGAATATGCGATACATATAGGTTAGTAATGAAAGCTATGTGCATGGGAATTCAGGAACGAAGGTTTCGGAAAGATGAAGTAAAGAGTTACGAAAGGCCGTAATGAATTTCAATTTTAGTACAGATTAATCGGAATTAACAGGGGTCTGTCTTGTTGTTAGTTTGTGGATTGAGGAGAGATTCTACAGGTTGCCACTAATTGATGGCAGGTCACGCGAGCGTGCAGGCACAAAATAAAAAGCCGCCAGTATTGGAATAGCAGTCAAATGTAGTATAGTCAAGTCAACTTTACTGTAATTAAAGTTTATTTTACGTACTACCAATTAACTCTAATTTGTGGGATTTGAATACACTGTACTGCAAGTGTAGTAAAGTAGGTGTCCACTTCAAAGTTTGGAACAGGTCAAAGCGTTTGGCCATATAAATTGGTATGTAGACGGGCTAGTGATCTACTAAACTTACAACTTACAACGTACAACCAACCAACATTAATGCAATACTCGTTACTTCAACCACAGTGATTTGAATCGATTATGTTGCAACTATAAAGGCATAATAACAAGACATATATGATAATAAGTTAAGTAAGCTTCATATTTTAATATAATTAATCCAAAAATGTAACGGCTTATTGAAGCGGATTAGTTATAAATTTTGTATTTTCATTTACCTTTGTAACAGAACACTTTGTATTTATTTACTATCTTCTTCGTATTAAATCTCAATATCGTCAACTTTTCGTTATTTCAGAGGAATTGGTATATCGGAAAATGTAATGTCTAGTAAAATTATACAAAGATTACGATGATTTGCGAATATTACTAAACTTATCAATTTACTTATTCGGTTTCACTGTTCGTTTAGTAATGATATATTGTGAACCAAAATCATTAAACTTCTATTAATGAACGTAATGTTATGGCAAAGGCATCCACCCAATAGAGCTGCGATGACTAATAATAAATATATAACGAATTTGTAGAATCTCAACCACATATTCCGAAAACATTTTGCATGCACCTCAAAGATAATTAACTACATTATTCTCAACTAAAAGAATTAGGAAAATCTATTTATAAAAGCCAATCGTTATTTTGGCTATCATTTGTAGTAGGTAAACTCATAAGAAAGCTCATTCCAATGAAAGATTAATAATGATTGACGATAGGGAAAATTAAGAAAAATCTTTATTGTAAGGTACATCGAGGCTTCTTACTGTTAAATTCTGTATATATTGAATATAATCGGTTAATACTGATGATTATCACTTCCTAGTAATAATCCCGTTAATGAGCACTAAATAATACATATTTATATAGATTCCATAAAATAAGTGAATCGTAGTTTTATTACATCATATTATTTCTTTGTAGATTCCAATTCAGTAGTCATAAATAACTGCGATGACGTAATGAATCCTCGTGCTTGATTCTATAATTATCAATTTCAACAAAATATCTAAATTTCATCGGTAATCATCAAGCCTTTTCGATCACTATAAATGACCAGATAATATATTATAAGTTTCATATTATATTTAATCCCAAGATTCTGTTAGAACACCTGGCCTATAAAATTAAATAATTTCTTAGCGTTGATAAGGTTAGTAGGACAGGTACGGACCAGGTTAATTATGTTCTCATAATTGTGAACTTGTCGTTGTCTTTCGCATATCTTTTTAAGCCTAAGTTATCGTAGTTCAATAATTGAACCTCCGTTTCGACAAACTTATCCACATACTTCAACGGGATATACATTATGATAATATACTAGTTTATAGTCGTAACGTTCGACATAATTAGAGAAAGTATATAAAACACCTATATTAAACGTTTTTAAACTTCAGTTTTATCTTTTAACCTACGGGTTAATATATTGGGGCGAATGTCTTAGGTTATAGGCCGGTAATATAAATGATAGTGATAGATCGAATGTTTTTTAGTTTAGGAAACTCGATATTCCGAGATTAGATAGGATGAATACATGTATTTTAATCTTTCATTATTGGTTAAAATGGTCAAAAGGGTGCTAATATTACTCAATTCCCATGATTACATTTTAAGATGAAACATTGCAGCAAAAAGTTCCCTATCTCAAATAATATAATTAGGTTCTGCGTTTGACAGTCGTATAAAATCGTAAGCAATAGGTTTAAGAATGCCATTTTCATCCCTTGATGAAAGATAATCTTTAAATGTTATCTAATGATGATAGATTTCCACTATTCTTCATTGGTTGGGGTTACAATATATTAAAAATAGAGTTGTAATAAAAGTTTGTTTTAATTTTACAAGCTTTCATTTCTAGATGAATTAACATCCACTGGGTTCTTCATTTGTTAAATAGAACTAGGTAGTTACTTAACTCGGAAAGTTTACTAGTAAGATCTCAATAAAATTTTGTAAACTTGAAAAAAGAATGAACTTCCCGAATTTTAGGGGGAGATTCTAATTCATAAACGGCTCGAAATTTATCGGAATCGACCCGAAGATTTACATTCGCCATGATGATAAATATAATGTACTTTACCTCATTTTACACAAAGTCATATTTATTTAATTTCTCATTAGATTAGGATTTGCGAAAGCGTTGTAAAACTTCGTAAATATTTGTTATATACTCCTATTTGAAGTTAAATGAACGAAAGTATTATTAAAGAAAATCTTAATAAAATCGTTGAAAAAATCCTATATTGTATTGTTAATGTAACGTTTGAATAAATCTGGCGCTCCCGCTTTTTTGAAGGGGATAACTAATTATTCGAAAAAGTTAAAACGAGTGTAAAAAAATATTAATTTTTCTTATCCGGGTACGATCAGGATATAATAAAACGCTACTTAAATATTCAATTCTATTAACCACCCCGATTTAATTAACACGCTTGGACTTTTTTTTAATTAAGGGTAGGGAAAAAGATTTGGTTCAGTAATTCTATTTTAGACCCGTTCATAGATTTAAAATCTCTATACCTCTATTAACTTCGAACTTAATAGTAGCGACGCCGCAGCCAATTGAAATCTCGCCTATATATAACCATTATCTTTTAATTTGGTAACCTGGCTCGGGAACTTTAAAACTTGATGGCGTGGTATGAAGCATAATGGCCCTTTTGATTTATGAAATAAGAATTTATTTTCGTTTAATTTCATAAATATTTGAAAATTTAATTTTACTCAATACAAAGGTAAAGTCGACGGATTTTCTCTGTTACACAGATCGCCGAACTTTACCCATTTTGGAGGAAGTCGGACTTAATCCTTTTTCTTCGTAGCTTTTGATGCTGTTGATTGTAAAATCCACTTTATTTTTTAATAATTAGTGATAAAAGCCAATTACGACTCATTTTCATTACCGCACAATTACCCTTGAAATTCGAGTAGTAAGGTAAATAAAAATTGACCCTATGATTTTATGATTATTATTTGGCCTTAGGTGTATTGCCATTACATTAACTATCAATTCTTTTTAATTCCCAATTATTTTACTATTTGAAAAGGCGTCCAAAGTCATTTATTATCATCATATTGAAAACATATTTAGGATGAAATCCCTTATTCTTCTGGAATGATATATATTAACATTGGATTTAACTATGTATTTATATTGATACAAAAGGTTTCCACATAGGTGGTATATAAATACCACTGAGACCCCAAAACTATATCTTTATTTCCAAAATATAATAAGCATATTTACTTGAATATTAGTTATTATACTGAAGTTTCATTTAAAATATAAAAATAATTATAGCGGGAATCAACTTAGGTATCTAGGAAGTAAGCGCTATTAATAAGCATAGGTATAAGAAATAGGGTTTCGTTTACATATATTGTTATTATATTAAGTTTATTTTCATTCGATTTTGCAATTGCGTTGGTAAGATCATATGACTTTTAAACAAGAATATGTTTAGGAGGTAAACTTCCCAAATAGGCGATTATAGGGAACCTATATCGCCCTTTTCTATTTAAATCGTATGAACCTGTATCGAGGGGATAGTCAGTAGGAGTTTATAGTTTTGTTGGAAGTAATCTAACGAATTATAACGTAAGTAACTATTTATAGCCTATTTGATCTATGTTATATACTTAAGCCATTGGCCATTGATTCTATAGGCTACATAACTGTACACGTAACAGGATATGCGCCACCCGGCCCGGGCGCGGCTCGGGTGCGGTTAGCAGACATTATGTGCGAGGGTACGTAAAGGACTGTACACGGAACGTAAACATAAGTTCTGCACCAAAGACCTCTATAACCTTTTCTAGTCTTTCTTAATATCTTAATTTTGAACTTCATTTCATACTTACTTGCTATTTTTTCGTACTTAGGATTATTACGTATACTTAATTTTTTCTTTTATCTATTTAAAAGGTTATTCTTTATAATAAACGAATCTATAATAGATATTAATTATTTTATGTAATAATTTAACATTATTTAAAAGAATAGGCCGTCAGCGACAATCTAATCCTCTATCTTTGTTAATATATCGCCTACCCTTTTGAGGCCGACGTAGGACGATATATCTCGCTTACAAAATATTATATTCTATATTGCTTCTACTTTAAAGAAAATATAATAACCTGTTTAGTCAACTTCCGCACATAACCTTACGTCGGTTTTTGCTTAGGTTGTTACTAAGATTTAACAACTTGAAACCAACCAAAAAGCTATTGAGGTTGGCTTTTCAATGCCTAGAAGTATCTGAAAGAGACACAATTAACCGTAATTCGATAAGCTTACTGTTACTTAGATTTCAACGCGTCAAACGATCAAACTTACACTAAATATAAAAAAATTACAAAGAAGAAAAGATTAATATGAGTTTCTTTACATATAGGGTAATAATACAACATCTGTCAAGTATTTTATTATAATATATTACAAAGCCGACAGATACGAAAGACTTTATAATACAATTTAGTGTTTCGACTATATTGATGTCATTTTCAACAACCTTTACCCTTCGAGTAAGATTATAGTCGAATGAAGAGGATTTTTTTATAATTGATAAAAACACGTAAATAATGTTTATTATTAAGTTCGAAAATTTACTAACTTGTGCGGACGATTTTGAATATCTTTTAGCTATTAAGTTTAATTAACATGACTTTCATATTTATCTATGTATTCGAGACAAATCTATTACAATAAGAGTTAACCATATCTACTATATCACGACTTTGGCGAAATATCGCGATCTGGCGGATAAGTTAGAATTTCTAGACCTAGAGCAACGTTTTAGTTAATAGTTATCGAGCTCCAAACCTGTACCGCGACAATATAAAGACATAGTTCAAACCGGTTTATTCGCCTTTTAGATATCCTTGCCGAAAGGCCGCGGTAATCGCAGTCGTCTATACAAATTAACTCGCTTGGTATAAGCCTAAAATAAAAGACGCCAGGCGACGTGAGTAATGGCGAAGAAGCGCCGGGTTAGGCAGGCTATCAAAAGTTACTTATATTATTCATTTTCGGATTATTACCTATGGGGTTTTAAATTCGGCAAGGCTTTTCCTCGGACGTAGGTATATATGATTTAAGTCGAAAAGGTGAATGTAGGTTTTCTATCGTTCGTAATGGATGTAGCCTAATTCTTCAATACAATTTCGTTTAAAAGTCATATAACTTTACCGGCGTAATTTTAAAATCGAGTAAAGAAAGGTTTGCTTCAACCCAATTATGGATAAATAAAGATTTACTTCTTATCCTTATACTGTTGAATAACATTTACTTTTCAAATACTTTGGTATATTTTAACTATGATTGTTATTATATTGTGAACAAGGCTTCAGTACAGCGATTAGAATTTAAATAAATTCGGCTATTGTATATTCAAAATCTACGTAAAATACTAGAATCACGGAGGAATATATATCTCATATATATGGCTAAGTTACACGTAAACATGAATAAATAGTCGCAAATAATATTAATATATATTATACCTGTAACAATACCAAATACCATTTTAAATATATTCCAGATACGATAATAACAGGTCATTCTCGATGTTGACGGAAATCGCGTAAAGATTAACAAGTAAGAAGGATTAAGAATAAATACGATAATATTACGACTTAAATCGGGGGATATTCGAGGTATTATATAATTTATTTTCATTATTTTGGTAATATGGTTATCAAAAGCGATATGAAGTATAGCTAACCAATCGTAATTAATTTCGTTGCAATGTTTTACTAAGTAACACGGACTTTATATTTTATGGTCCCAACAGTTGTAAAAAAGGAGGAGAATCGGTTCCATTTCTCATCCGAACTGGCGGAGTTTCGTCATCTATTTATTAAGGAAAAAACAACGTCTTATCTACGTATCGACGGGAACTATACATTTATAACCATAAAAAACCGAACTAAAACGGATCTTTTCCGGATAAATTATTAAGGACGTTATATTCGATACTACTAAATTAACTCCTCGAACTCCGGCGTTAGATTACCGAGTCGAGTTGATAAACCAGTGTTATGTTCGAATGAACTTTTTATCAGTTTCGACGCCAGTATTGCTAATTTTCAAACTGGGGTAAAGGTAATGGTTTTGAGTCAACTATTAAGCATGAAATACAATTACAGAATAAAATCGTTTTCCCTTACCCTTCATTAAAAAAACCTTAAGTGTATTATCTTCGTTGATGTAACCTACAGAACTCAACATTCCAACAGTTTTCTACCGTATCCTGATAATTACGAATAAAAGGAATTGACGAATTTTCGCACTTATTTCGGCTTATTTAAATGGTTGCTTATCTTCTTTGGATTATCGGAAACTTTAACGACCTTTTCACGTTATATTGATTATATAATAACGGATATATAAGTATTTTGGTTATGATTTATCCAAACAACCCTCTAGTTTTTTTCTTCCAGTATTCAACAAAATTATATAGCGAAATTTCCGTGATTTTAAAACTCCTTCATGATACCAAGTTAAAGTTTGACCTAAATAAATATGACTTTATTGTAAAGGAAGTGAAATACCTTGGTTTCATTATAAAAACTGGCATGAGTAGTCGGATTGACCCCCAAAAAGTCCGGGTTATTCGAAAATAGGAGTTTTTTCCTACCATTTGGAAAGTTCGAAGCTTTTCAAGGTTTACCAACTTTTATCGAAACTTTATCAATAATTTCTCCGAATTATCCTATTACCTTATTCAATTTATAATACAAAAAACCCGGTAGAATTAGACGAATAAGGAGAAATATGCCTTTTAAATATCTTAGTACATATTTGTTATAACCTCAGTGTTAATATATTGAAACTTCAACCGGTATACGGTAGTAAAAGCTAATTGCTTAGGAATGATTTCAAAAGGATACCTTTTATAAAAGGATGAAAACGGTATTTTAAAACCGGTCAAATATTATACCGTACGATTATCGCACGCAAAACGTAATTATACTATTTACAATGAAGATATTTTCGTCTTAATATAATATTCAAAGTCATGGTTATCTAAATTAAGTAACATTAGTACCCCGTTTACTATTTTGACGGCTTATAAAGGATTAGATTATTTTGTATTACATTTTATTTCGAAGCTTTAGACTTGATAAGTCGAGACTCTTTCGTTTTTCAAATATTGTTCACGTTACCAGTCGATAACCTAAAACTATCGTACAAATCTTTTAACCCGTAGGTTATAAGAGAAATTAAAAATGAAGAAACGCCACGCGCGGCCCTTTTAACATATTTCCACAATTATATCGAATATGGTAACGATAAACTCGTATATAGTAGAAATATATATTACTGTGGGGTATACGGATAAAATTATTAAGACGATAGCCTGGTTATTCAATCTCGATAATATACGCCTACAAGGAAAACCGAATGATACCGAGGCGACGACGGTTACAGTACCGTCACAGACCCAGCCCGCGTTAGCACCGCCGACTGTGTTAACGCCAAGCGGTTACCTTATTCTCGGGCCGGGTACCTCAACTAAATTATAGGATTAAGGTGTAATAAACAATTCGTTATACGCAATTCGACTATTTAAGATTACCGAAAGATCCAAACGTTTACCAATTAGAGTAAAACATTCAGTACAAATTGCGAATTATAATATCTACCCCAAAAATATATTACGTTACTATAATCGTTCATTACTACCGAAGTAGAAACTATTATCAACGAAAATTTATAATAAACCTATAACTGATTTATTATAAGTTAGGCTAATGAAGAGGTTTTATTCGTGGTCATTGAACCTAACTATTATTCAAAGGAATAATCGTGAATATTGGATGTTTATATCGAATATATACGTAATACAATAGGGTGAAACCTCTTTAAACCTTATAATAAATCCTCCTTTAACCACTTCCTATACCATATCGTTATTAAGAATATATTTCCATCGATTTTGTAATAAACTTGACGACTATCGATAACGACTTAGAATATTAATTAGTTTTCAAAAACTTTCCTTCCGAGTTTCTTAAGTTAAAAGTAATATAGTTTATAATCGTTAAAGCGGATGAAAAGCGTACCCATAATATTTAGTAATGTTTTTATCAATTTCCTATATTAAGTATTGACGATTACGACTAGAATTTGATAGGGATCCTTCAAACAACCTTATACTTTTCAATAAAAGTTAAACAACTTTCATCGATGGTACAATACTTATAGACGGATGGCGATACCTAGAGGGTAAGTCAGGAGTTTTACAAGTACTTTCGGATTATCGTTGTTTTTAGGTAATTTAATTAGAACTTATATTTTCTGAGCTTAGAATTTTTATCCATGAAGCGCAGGTCGACCGTTACCGGATTTAATACAAAAAGACTAATGAATAAGTACGTAATATCTCTCATCCATGAAATGTATAAGGATATGAAGTCGATAGTTCATACGGCGAAATAGGTTTTTACGTTTATAATATATTTATATAGAGGTACGAAACTAATTTCAATGATTATGAAGAATATTGATTATCAAAAAAAAAGTCAAAGGGTTAGTAATGTCCGGCGAAATAATATAAGGTAATCGATTAAGTTTGACCTAATCAAAGTAACATTAAAATAAATCGCCTAAGTCAAAAGCTCAACTAGTTACATAATTAATACCGTGTCATCAACGTTTTGAATCCGTTGAATATAGTTATAAATATTTTTGATAAACACCTTTCATTTCACGTAAATTTAGTTTAAAGCGCTGTTACTGACCCTCTTTTTGTAAATCCTATCCGACATCCGCCTGTGACTAACTTTCGTCGCGGATGATACGAAAAAGGGTATATACGAGGAATTTAAATTCTAAAATATTTCAGCTACCAAGATAGAGCTGGACGGTATGCTTTATATATTAATTAAGTAAAGAGTATTTAATAAATTTGAGTAAAATGTATTAGAAAACTTTTTATATATTATAACTTTAGATAAGTCCAAGGCGAAATAAGAGGACTTACGGTTTTATAACGGCCCAGCGTTTTGACGCCGGTAACAGACTTGTCTTAAAAAGCTTATATAGAATAAGTTGCCTCTACTTTCAAAATTATATAATATTAATAAAAAGATGTGAAAATATATTTCTATTATACTGTAATACGAAATATTAGGCCGGGTATATATTACCCGAATTTTTTGAATGAATATTCGACCGCAAGGCGGCTTTCAATAAAATACTACCAAATTATACCTACAGGGTATTATTATTGTTATTTCAATCCACCTAATAGGGGTGCCGATAAAGTTAAAACCTCTACCATAATTGGCTCCAGATGTTAAAAAAGGTCGATGGGGGTAGGTGCCGCGAAACGGGGCGGACATTAGGCGACATCGACTAGATTGATTAACGTAGGGTGGGATGGAAGTTAAAAAAAAGCCGCGAAGATCGGATAACGATACGTAGGGCGAGTATTAGGAAAAGCTGACAAAAGCTAATAATGCGGGGAGGAACGGAGAAAACGGTCCTTTAGCTGAGATATGAAAAACCGTAAAACATTAGTTTACGCTCAGGTAACGCGGTCGATACGGGTACGGTTATTAACTCGATCACGTTTAACTCAGTCGGTCCTTTCTTAAAAAGTTTAATAAATAAGATGTAGGCGAATAAAAGGCTTTTACAATTAAGTTTTAGATATTGTTCACCATATTTTACGAACCGTAAAATATATCTATTATAAGGAACATAACTTGAGTAACTATATTATTCCCATTATCCAAGGTAAAACTATAAAAAGATTCGTAACGGGTACTGGCATAAACTGGGGCGAAGATATTTCGCGCTAAGATACGATTAGCAAACTGCGTACGGTCATGATAAGCGAGAAAAACAGGAAAAGGGTATGGGGGCGTTCTCGGAAACAATAAAGCGGGAAAAGAGGCAATTTAGGCGCGTATAAATTAATATATAACGACTTATATCGCCATAATAGTTAGGTTGCCCTACGCGCGAGCAATATTACAAAAATGAACGAATTAATTACCTGATTCGGAAAAAGCAAAAGAAAAAAAGTGCCCATATCTTGAAACGTGACCATGATGTTTAAGGGCAGGTAATAAAATATAAACGATACTTTAAAAGAACACAATAAACTGCCATCATAACATACGTAAGCTAAACGAGGTGACTAGGGAATAAATTTCTGAAAGTATTATAAAAGTGGTGAATATATAATAAGGTTTCCTACAAAATTTATTTTGAAACTTATCTTAATATATACCTTAGGACGAACCTAATATCTTTGAATATAGTGAATACCGATACAAACTCAAGGTATATCAAAATTTGACGAAGGATCGATATATGATATTCAAGTACTTTTAACCTATAAAAGAAGAATTTAGCTTCATCTTTATTATCGTGAATATCGAAAAAATATCTACAACTCAGGGGGTGTTACGTAATACAATAAGCGATAAACGAATTAAGTTATGAATAAACGATATACTGTACAGGAAGGTTAATCCTCGCTACCATATATACCGGTAATCGTATAGCTTATACCTGAACCAAAAAATACTTTGGTTGTATTAACGAAAATAGATTATTAATAGGAAAACGGCGACGAAAAAATCAATGTTATAACGAAAATTAGAAAGAAGTATTGCAGCTTAAGCTAATATATAATAACTTAACGAGGATAAGCGGAGAAAAGCAAATTGATTAAGGGAAAAAAGAGGAAATATTTTATAAGCTATGGAAAAGCCCGTTTTCATAGTTGTAGGCGGCCCGGGATTAGAAAAATCTATACATTATACGAAGCGTGAAAAGACGCGTTATACGGCGTAGGCGGCCCTGGATTGGTAAAACCTATACGTTATACAATGCATCAGGAAACGCGCTAGACAGCGTAAGCGACCCTGGATGAATAAAACCTATACGTTATACGGCGCGTTAAAAGGCGCGTTATACAACTTAAACATAGATTAACGATACCGGTATACGGTACGTACCGAGCTCGCGCCCAACCCGCGCTATATACAGATACGGTTCGTACTTATTAATTATCTAGCGGAATACAGTAATTTTAATAGTTCTTAAATAAAGGGGGGCCGCATATAATAAGATTAGGCTATTAACTATTAAACTTATAGGTTATTTGACTATATAAGTAATGGAATGTATAACATCCGACCCGGACGCGGTTCGGACGCGGTTCCCAAACTTCATGTACGAGGGTACATAACGAACTATATACGAACCATGCACATAAGTTCTGCACGAAATACCTATGTAGACTTTTCTAGTTTTCCTTAATACCTCAATTGTTTACTCCTATTGGCACTTACTTGGCATACCGTCGTAGGTTGAACCATAACAATCTAACATTTTCTGTTGTTATTTATGTTTCATTGCGTTTTTGGTTTGAACCTTAAGTGTAAAGGTTTGGTGGTTTATTTTGGGTTTAGATTAAATGAATTTATTAGGGTTATCAATCACGATCGACGCGGTTTTTTGTCGAAGATATTTGAATTGCGTAAATATTTGTTATAATCGTATTCTTATTTGGTTGCGATGTTGGCACATGGTTTGAAAATCGTTATTTTTAAAGTTATTTCAATGTTAAAACTGTTAATGCATTAACAATTTTACAATATTTAGTCAAAGTAGAAATAAAGTCAAAGCAGTTAATACCCGTGATAATGAATTTATTACGGATACATAAAGAGAGACATGATCGAAGGTATTTATATCGAATGGCAGAAAATTTACCAACACAGCAATTTTAAGTTAGTCAAGTTTCAACCTTAATAGCGAATGACGGCCATAAGTCCTCATCATGTAAAAGGTTTCCCTCCAGTTCAATTAAAGTTTTATCTATGCGGTCAGTGTTATCGAAAAAAGTTTAAATATAATCAAAAAGTAAGAGATATCGTACATTCTTTTATTCCATTCTATTTTATAATATATAATACTGTCCAATTGAATAGTTGAACTATAATATCCAAATATGTAAAGAAAGGTATAACGTTTTTCTTAATTTGAATTTTATCTATTTTTGATGACAATTCGATTTATTGATGGGTTGCAATATAAATAAAAACGAATTCGTCGAATTAGAGTAGTTTTTATTATTTACAGCCGCATTTAAATATGGGAAAATTAGTTAGATTAATCGTTAAGTTGGCTTTCAGTCATTGAATTTAAGTAACAACTTCAGCCAAATCGGATTTAGGGAGGTACTAATTAGCTGGGTTGAGGGCGGATATCAAATAAAACATAGGGTAAGAAGACTATTGTAAATTTTTAATTTCGAGGCGATATATATTATATCGTTTTGAAGGTGATCCATATCGATTTATATTATTTACGGGGGAGTAAGAGATTTTTTCGTCGAGGTGAAGGATTATATACTAGTCGACAACTTAGTTTTTTCGGTAGTGTTAAAATGTAACGTGGAGTTATTATTCTATGTTATATATTTATTTATTTCAAAGATTATCTTTTTTACCAGATGAAAGGAAATACTTATTATATATTATGGTCCGATTTACCGTCATAAGAAAAGTAGGTGTTCAATAGTGTTGATAATTGAAGTATTATAGAAAACTGGAGAAATGTGTGGCGGTTTTTAACGTAAGATCTATGCGTATGATCCGTTATTTGTTTTCACAAGTAACGCCTGCAAACCGTGTCTGGATCGCGCCCGTTTCGGGTACCGTACGTATACCCTATGTTATGTTTAAAGCTTCAAACCGTGCCTGGACCGTATCCGGGCCGGATACTATACAAGTACCTTTTGCTACTTACACAACCATGTAACCTATAAAGTCAACGGTTAATAGCTTGAGTCCATAAAGCAGCATTGGCAAAAGGAGAATTTATTGGTAATTCCATTGAAATGAAATTTTGAAACCTTAAGCAATTCTTAATCGACTTTGAAACGTATGATATATAAACTCTATGATGTATTTTTTCGGAAACAGCTAGATGACTTCAATTAATATATAATTATTACGAATCATGTAAACAAAGCTATAAACGTAAAGATTATGTGAAGAATTAACGTTAAAGCTCACGCGAAGCGACTTATGAACAGATATCGACGGTTTAATTATTTTCTTTGTGCTATCGTTAATAACTACAATTTAAATTGAACAAACGGCTTTTAAAGTCGCCTTTACAAATTTACAAATTTGGGAAACCTTTAAAGTACTATTCTTCACCCCGAGAAACATAACATCATCGAACAGATCAACTTAACAATACTAACTTGCCTATATTCCTTCATTATTTATATATAATTCGATTGAAACCATTTACTACCCAGTTACTCATTTGCTGTCTATAATAAAAACATTATAAGTAACTGTATTAATCTGTGCTTCATAATTTACGATTATTATATTCTCTTCATTCAACAAGTTGAACATTTAGTTATCTGATTGTAAAGTTAAATATAAAAGATTATAACTTTATTCGAAGTATTTTTTACAATATGAACTTCTTTTACTATGTAATAACACTTACATAACAGAGTATAAAGGAAGACGCTAATAAATGCCATTTCTTTGCAACGGCTTTAGGTTGAGAATGAAATATAGTTCTTACTTGAAAACTATGAAATAAACTAGTTTTTCAACAATTTGAATTGATTTTATAACACAAATTAAAACCATACGCGTCTTAAACCTTTACGTATTTTAACATAATATTTGGAAGGGGTAATATCCTATGTTTAATATCAATTAACTTGATCAAGAAATTGCCAACCCGTTTAGGTTTTAGAAATTTTGTAATTATTAACCGCTAATTATAAACGGGTTCGGCGAAATTGATAACTTTTAATACAAATATCATATTGATCATATTCTCATAACCGTAATGGGGCCCAAAATTGAATAAAATCGAATTATTAACACTTTATAATAACAGGTATTGATGAAGTCAAAAAATATTTAATTAACTTAAAAACCATTGAACAAAAATCGGTTTATTATTACTCCTAATGTTTTCAAATGCAATACGACTTAACGGAGAAATGATACAACCTCATTTTAAAACAAATAAAGGCCTCTGAAACCTTGTTCTTGAAATTTAAATATTAAATATTAAAAAAACTTAAAGACTAGCTTTTTTTTACTGTTAAGATCATTTTGCACGTTTAAATAATTTTCTGCTAAATTTAATTCACTATTATTCAATCAAAATAACCCGAAACTTTCTTACAACTACAACATTTCATTTTTGAACCTATTTTCATGTAGTCTTCGTTAGAATGGCATCAATTTTACCGAGTTCAGAAGTTATTTATGGATTAATATTACTATTATCATTATCTACTTTCGTATCAAAATGATTAGCAACCTCAATCCAGATTTTGACGAAGGCGTTGAGCCTATAACCGACGCCGTAATCGATCATTAAAACTTCTTCAACCTTCTTCTCAATGAAGTTCTACCCGCTTATTAGCTGTTTCTTCCATTGCACAACGTATAGAACGTATAAAACAGAAAAATAACTTATGTTGCTTTTCTAAGCCTGGTTTACTAACACGAAACTACTGAGATCAGCGGCAACAGGGACAATGGGCAATGTAATACCATATTCTTATAATTCTGACTTCGAATTTCGGGCCTTATACAAAACTATCTTTGACTAGTAGCTATTCAACCGTTTATAGTTTTTACTTCTGGGTTAATCAAAATATGAATGTTTCAAAATATAACTTTTACCGCTATTATTAGGGTTGAAAATCGGGTAAACATAAAACAACTTAAGCATAAGGTTGTGTATATATAACGTTAAACTCGAGGTCATATAATACACCCACTCAATGTACTAGTTGAAAGGTTATGAATGTAGTGTTAATAAAGTTAATCTTAACTTAAACAGCAGATTGAAACTTTGAGCATAGTTAATGAGGATATACTTACCAACATCACTTACTTTAAACAAACGGGCATTAGCAGCCGTACGGGTAAAATATTTAGAGTATATACGTTCACAGGTTTCATTAGTGTAATAATTAATAGTGATTGACTCAACGTATAATTAATTTTGTTAAAACAAAATCAAACCTTTGAAAAGCGTATTACGCAATTTTACGTTAATTTTATTAATCATATCATTTCAATTGATACATAGGAATTGATCATTTCTAGGAAAAAGAAAAACTCATTTTGATCATTCCATGAGAATGATAGAATAAAGCGTAAATAACTGAAAAGCGACGGCCGTTGGGGGGAAGGGAGGTATAATAGAAAACTTTTATTAAAGAAAAGGGTTTTTTAAAGTATATCAGAGTGGAAAAGTCTATTTATAAGAAGGGAGAATCGACGTTATTATTTTCCCCTCCACTTAAACGGAAAGCATTTCAACGCCTTTTACAATACAATCAAACGGTAAATACCCTCAAGCCTTCCATAATATTCCAACACATTTCACATTTGACGACAGGGGGGCCGACACCAATAATAGGTAAGCTGGGGATAATATCATAGGTTAAAACTCATATAAATGAATTGAAAATAATATTACTCGAACAATTATCAATTTGTTACGATACTTCTATAATACTCCCACGCATATCTTCCTATATCTTTCTATTTTTACACCATATAACTAATTATGTAACTAAGATACGCATTATTACACTAACTCCATAGCAACTCCATAACAAAGACTTTTTCTCTCTTTTTATCGAGAATTATAGACAGTATCTGACCAAATTGAGCGACAGCATGAGCTTAGTTCTCTTACAGTGTGAGAGAATTGAATTTATCAAACTGGTGGTAACGATGAAAAGTGAAATAAAATATCCAAATAATATGTTAATAATCAAAAGTGTAAATCTATCTAAAGTTAATATTTTTATCAATAATTGAAAGGCAATTGATTGATTTATTTAATAAGTAATTGACATATTTTTATGTATTTAGATTTCTAGTAATAAATAGTCAAAATCCATACCGAATTTAATGATCAATAGTAGATCATTTGATTTACTTGATATAAAATATATAGTATTTGTAACTATTATGATCTTAATAATATTATCATTTAATGAATTTTATTATTCCTGATATTTCATAGTTGTCCCTACTGAATGCTTAAAACATTATAGTTTGAGTGAATAAGCTGTTCTCTAGCCTATCATTTTGTTTTTGCATATTAATCCATAATATGAGGGTGGTATACAATCATATCAAAGGGGTTTGAAAAGATTGATAGGTCTTTAGCACAAAATATACTTGAGATATATAATAGTTTAAATTTTCTTTCTTAAAACAATCGGTAAAGTTGGCGGTGAAAAATTCAAGAAAACGTTGTAAATAACTTAATAATTATGTAATTTTGAATTAAATTTGGAATCTTGAGTTGATGTTAAACTAAATTCCTTTCATTTCCTAAAAACTTCATTTAATTTTCCCTGATGCGGCAGGGTCGTAGCAAACTAGTTTTATTCTCACGGGTTCTTATTAAATAAGTTTTACAGTTATGATGAACGGTATTGTGGTTTCATATTCGGCCAAAATAGTTCTTGTAGGTGGATTTTACACATAATTTCAAGTTTCGCGCGGAATAGTTGAAGATTATGGGAAGAAAGAATACAATGAATCTGTAAATCTTTAAATTAATGCTTTGAAGAACTCGAGTAATGTTGGAGTCCTGAGATCAGATGCAGTTAGATATCGGTATAAAGTTTTCCTTTGTAGTTGGTTGTAGGTTCGTGCCAGAATAACAATGAAGGTAACAGTGGCGGAAGCAAAGGCAGTGATAATAGTAGTGGTGGTAACGATGGTATCGCTCGATATATTAAAATCTTAAAAAAGAAATCACAATTTTTATAAAATTAAAGAGCCCACGAATGCTTCGTTCGTTGTCCAGATTAGATACATTAATCGATCTTTTATGAAATAGTAAAGAAGAATTTAGCAGCTTGAGTTTGGTTTTATTGAATTAAATATGTTAGATTGGCGGAATCTAGTCGTAACTAAAGAAAGAAAACAATCAGAATAAGAACCTAGAATAGTGAATAAGTATCGAAGGATGTTTTGGAGACAAAAAAAATTATTACGGGCAAAACAAACATGGATTATAGCAGTTAAGGTATGTATAATTTTTTATATTGAAAAAAACGTAAATATTAAATAGTGTGGCCGAAAGGGTTTTTATTATTGTAGCATTGATCCAATCAGCATGGGTTTGAGCGTATAATATATATTCCTTAATTTTTTCACTTTTTAATATTAAAGTGCTTAATAAATAGTATTTTTAAGTTTTTCATATTCAAATTCTGCGATAATTAATAGGACTATTCTTTCATTAATGTTTTATCCGCGGTTTACAATCGCATTTCAACTACATAACCAAAGTAGCTTATCTGTTAATAGGACTTTAGATGTTGCAACGTTGTCGATTTAGAGTGTAGTTGAAGTAACACTAGTATTGCAATGGTTAGGTGGTGGAAGTTGTTTCTTCTAAGCTTAGCAGACCGCTAGCCTGTCTCTACACTACTTTGTATGGGAAATTGCTTGGTCCGTGCCATACATTGAATTGGGAACTTTATTGCAGTTGACCTACAGTAAGTGAAGTCAACTTTAACTGCACTGCAATTGAACGCGATTCCAACATTAGCGTTGAATTCCGTAATAAATTTGAATAAAGTGATAGCTTGTACGATTATAAAGTTTTAATGATTATTCGTCTTATTCATAATATTAAATTGGTTGAATAAATTGAGATTTCAAAGATTTCTGGTTTTATTTACAACAACAATTTGGTGAAACGGCTTTTTATTGAAGTTTTTACGGATACATTGAATGATATTAACGATAAAAATGATAAAGACGAAAACTTTAACTTAAATATGTTACTTAACTTATCAAATAAACGTAAACCATTTATTTCACTTTATAAAGTTATAGAGGATAAATTTTGTTTTCTTACATACACATTATTGTTAAGGGGCTGAGACCGGAGCTGTCGCTCAAGGAGGTTGTATTCTGTCTATAAACCTCAATAAAGATGGAAAAGAGAAGTCCCTGCTAGAGAGCTGCTATGGAGCTAAGATGGTGTAACCCGGTCACGTGACGTGTAGAAGCGTGTTTTATACGGCTTCCTCCCTGATTCTGAGCAACATAAGAGCGTGTAAAATTCCTAGCGTTAGATCTTTAGTAATATTAGCCAAGTATTAGCCTATAACATCACCTCTAAAGACACCACAAAAAACACCCCTTTTTTTCTCTTTGTATATAAGGTACGAAGGAAGGTAAGGACGCCGTTTAAAATGTTGTAGTGTTATGTAGAAGGTGCCAAACCGAAGCGTCACATAAGAGGTGCTACAACTCTCCCCCCCCCCCCCATAAATAATCAGTAAACTTTAATTCTAAAAACATTTTTTTAACCTTGAACCCTTTCCATATAACACCACCCGTAGTATAATACCAGATATTACAGCTTTTTCTATAACACCATTAGTTATTATAGTCTTAGTTATTATGGTATTAGCTATTGTAATATTAGGTCTAATTTAACAAGTTTCTCCTTACTCCTGCTTCGTAATCCTATACGATAAGTCCTTAATTAGCCGCGATGGTTGATAAGGCTATCAAAAACGTAGGTTTATTTGTTTGTAAATTGCAAAGTCTTTATTAATAAGCATAAAGTTTACTATCTTACGGGCTATAGAAATATATGCTGCTGGGACCCGTGAGTAAATATGCTTTGGGTACGTTTATAGGATAACGTATAATCCGAGGAAGTTTTTTTTAGAAGACCGAGGGTAAATAGTCTAAATAGCCGCGATAAAGTTAGTAAGCGGTTCGATACTAGTATTCGGTGTCGTCTTTATTTTGTCAGAGTTATAAGCCGTAACTTTAGGCAGTTTAATACACTTTTGAATCTGAATCCTGATATAAATAAAGCTGTAAAGAAGCTTTCTGAGGCGTATTTAGCGTTCGATACTTAGGATAGGGGTAAATTAAGGTTCCCTTAAGCCGTTTTATAAATTTTAACAAACGGGTAAAAAGCGTATTGGCCTAAGTGGTCGTTACAAAAAAGGCTATAAAAGTTCGACGTATTACATAACAGAAAGTGACTACCCGAGGCGGGGGGGGCTTTATCCCCATCATCTCTATACTCTCCGGTGATTTATGAGCCGCACAGCTAATAAATAAGAAGCGTAATATACAAGTAACTTTTTCGTAATCAGGTGAAAACATAGAGAACGCAGCTAACGAACGGTTAGAAAACGTATTTAAAAGTGACCTAAAATCTCGTTAAGGTCTCAGATCTCATTAACACTAAGTTGGGCCGAATAGACGTAAAGTTAAGTAAGCTAGTTAAAATGGGTAAGAAACTTTTAGGTAAGGATTTAGACGAGGAGTTTAAGGATATGTTTGAATAGGTTTCGTAATCGTTTAGATTTTATCGATACTAATACGCTTACTCATTATCCGCTTATTAGCGGTTTGTATGTCTCTTTATTTCATAAAATAAAGGACAAATTATTAAAACCGCTTACGGGATAAATATAAGGGCCCGTCATTATATACGGCTAATCCGTAACGCGATTCGAAAGTATCAAGTGTTACGGTACTAAAAAAGCTTTAAAACGGATTTTACGTTAGGTATACGTAAACTAACTATTTAACTGAAACTTTCCGTTTCTGTAGGTTATAAAGCCGAGTATTTTCGACTTAGGGTTTATAACGGGTTTATAGTATAGTTTTAACGTAGTATTTTGGTTTCGTTTCGGCGTCGTTGCCGATAACATTTACGGCTTACGATTGAAAGACGCGAGTTTATTAGTTATGGCAAAGATTTCAAACAGCTTGTACGAGTTAATTTACATGAAATTGAGGATATTTCCCTCTCGGTACGTTAAATTTAACTATATAGGAGTCTATTACACGTGTTATACGGTACCTTTCATACAGCTAACTTAACCTTACAGAAGATTAGTCTGGTTCAAGGTTTTTTAGCAAAGTCTTAACGTCGTCGTCGACTCTAAAACGTTTTAAACGGGAACGTCGTTTATTAACGGCTTCCTTTATACGCTGTTGTGTAGCCGTTATTGAGGCTTTTACGAATTTTTTTACTTCGCGGATACGTTAAATAAAATATTCGGTCCTTGCGCATAGTATTTTAATTAAGACAAGAGAACGCTATATTGGTTATATAAAGTTGACGTAATAGCTGTGGGTTATAAAAAACGGTTTAATACTAATAGAAGCCGTATCTTTATTATTCAACGTTAATTCATAAGTAATTAATAAATTGTTTTAATCGACTTAGGTATAAATAACGAAAAAAATTTACATACATTGAAACTTCTTGATTTACGTATTCGGTTACATCGTTAATTTCGGGGTACAACGTAGTATTTAAACGTTACTTTACTCCAGTTAAATCGTAAAGTCGTTTTTAAAATCTGACGATCCTATTTAAACTACAGTCGTCAATGAGTGTACTAGAAAACCTATGAAATCGCTAATAGCAGTTTAAAACTCATTTCGCGTGAATTTCGGCATCTATAATAATTATAGCCTTAAGGGTAACGGCTTTATTTAAACGATCCGGAATAACTATAAGTTAAAGTAAGTTACCTGTACATTTCTAGGGTAAGTTAATTATAAAGTCGAAAAGAAACTCGTTTTAAAGCCATTCGAAAACCGGAAAGGGTTTAAAAAACCATTTAGATAGTATCTCTAATGGGTTATACGCCTATGAACGTCGAGGAAACAATGAAAGAGACAGATTACACTATATAAACCGGGTTAAAAGTATGTTTTAGAAATAATAATAGTAGTAGCATCGCGACTCGAGTAACCAATATAAAAGAAATTATAAACAGTTTAAATTAACTAGGTAGTAAACGGTTTGTAAATAGGTATTTAAATACGGTTACGAAACTGTAAAATCCTATCATCGTTTACCGAGTATTTCTAAATCAAAACCTTTAACGTTTAGTCGTCGTCGGTATAAATATCCATCGAAAAATATTGATTACCTATATGCATCGCATATACCAGTCGGGGATAAGTAATATAACGTATAATAGCGGCGTCCTAATAGATTTAAAGGTCGATATTAGTAAGAAGCTCACAACCTTTCGAAATGGATCCGCCGGCGACAGTTAACCAGAAAATATATATACGCGAAAGCGACTCGAGAACGGTTTATTTGGGGCGTAAGAATTAGAGGTTTCAATTTAAAAGACGTGAATCAAAAAGGATTTGAGAATATTTTAATTTTGCCGTAACAACTTATCGGATAGCGTATAATGTGTCGTGCCATTGTAAACTAACCGAAAACGAAATTTCTAAAGTCTTTTAGATTAGCAAACTTATCCTTTAAAAAGCCGTTGTATAGTTATAAAGTATTTCAGGTTTTTGTAGTCTGTTTAAATCGTAAACGGGCTTGCCGTAACCTAGAGCTCCGCGTTCCATGCTTTTAAATAGCTTATAATTTCAAATAGCTTTTTATCATAGGTTTCGTAGTTATATTCAGCGGGACACAAACGACGGGAGTAATACGTTACTGGAATTAGGGTACCGTGGTTGACGTGTTGAAGAAGATAGTCTTTTAAGGCCTAACCAGAATAATCGGTTTTCAAAAAGCTGCCATGGTCGAGGTTTTATTAGGCGAACACAAATTCGAAAAAAAAAGTAAAGCTTAAGTCGCTCGAAAATAGCCTTTTCCTCAAGCCCTTAACGAAAAGGGGTATTTTTACGGGTTAACCGAGGTAATAGTTTGATAATCGTCAAACAATTGCGGATAAAATACCGATAAAAGTTCGCGAATCCAAAAAGCCCTCGTATTCTCAAAACTGACATAAAAGCTGTTTATTCCCGGATAACGCGTAACTTTTCTGGATTTATATATACGTCAACGTTAACCTCGATAATGAATCCTAGGTATTTAGTTTTTTAAACGCCGAATTTGTATTTGAAAATGTCAAATTTAACTTTTCCGGCGTTTAAGGCTCTAAGGTATTATTTAACTTTAATAATGTAATTATTAAAGGTGCCGTTAAACTAAACAAGGATATCATGAAAATGAGCGGAGTAAAAAATATCGAAGGAGGGGCGTACCGAATTATTAATATATCATTAAAAGATAGCAGGGGCGTTAAAAAGACCGAAAAGAGTAATGAGCTAATCTAAAAATACGAAACGTATACGAAATACAATTTTCCGTTCGTTTCTTTTTTTAATATGGAACTTATAAGAGGTGGCTTTAATGTTTAACTTAGTAAACCATTTATCTTGAAAAATATTCGTGAATATCTTCTTAATAGAAGGAAACGGCTAATAATAAGCTTTTGTAATAACGTTTAGCCAGCAATAGTTGATATAAAAACGTAACCCACCTTCCAGTTTTTAACAAAAAACACGGAGGCACACATTAAAGAGATATTTTTTCGAATATAGACTTAATCGAATAATTCCATTGACGTTTTACGTAATATAAAGAGCTTTCTACGCGATATACTATATAAAGGGCCGTACGGGACTTTTAAAGGTTAGCTTTAGTTATCGATACAAAAAACGATTATATAATCTGTGTTGGAGCGGTAAACTAGTAGTTAATCATTAATAAATTTATCGAATAAAGGAGCGAATTTCTCAAGGTCGTCGGGAAATTCATCGTAAACGAAAACGTGCGGTTTTGGGACGATTATCTGAATAATATCTTCGAAGGAGACGACGACAAATCGCGTAGTAGCGGTTCGGTCCCTACGGGCTTTTTGCAAAATAACGTAAAATGTAATGGTGTCAACCTTTCTTAACGCTTTCTAATCGGATTCGAATCCCCGTTTCCAAACGCGAAAGTTATCAACTCGTTTTAAAAGTAGTATATACTTCGAAACGTTGTAAGTAACTTATTAATATTCTATTTAAAATTTACTTCAAATAAAGTAATATTATAAAAAGGGGACGATATAGGTTTATGTTCGGTAGTGGTACCTATTCAAGTTTTTATTTAAAAAGTTTATGAAAAAAAAATAGGTCATTGGGAAACACCGGACGCGTGGTACGTAGCTTCGTTGAGTTGTGGTGGTAAAATGGAGAAACGCAGTAATTTTAAACGGTTTGTAAGTTCTTCATTCATAATGTTATAATAGTTACAGTCTATATTCATTGAAGAGTATATAAAATAAATGAAATTACAACGTAAATTTATTATAAACGGGGAGTTTTTTAAAAGATAAGACGTAGTTACCGAGTCGAACTAAAATTTTACTAATTTTTATACGAAGTTGTATATAGGAGTTACGCTTTTCCCTTTTAATTGTCGATAAAATTTTCGGTTAAAGTAAAATGGATTTCCGTTAAGGTTTTTGTGTTGAAGCCGTTCGGGTATTACTTCAAATCCCATAGGTAAATACGGATACGATAACCCTTTGCACCGTAACGTAAGTATAACCCGAGGTTTTTACGGCGGGCGAGTTTCGAATGGCTAACCAGGACGATGTGTCGTTTAAAAGCTTCTCGAAAGACGCTAACGCCAGTTATAATAACGTTACTCTGGCTATTCCGGGTAGGCACGTCGCCGTTATTATTCCCACTTCGTAAAGGGTTCTCAGAAACAATAGTACTAATACCGCTGTAACGAGTATAAAATTATAAAAACGTCCGTTAATAAGTTGGGCGCGAACGATCTATTTGTCGTAATTCGCGAGTATTTCGAGGGGGAAATAACGTGGTAACGAGTGTGTCGTTAACAGCTTCCTTTAAAATATAGAATTTAGCGGCGGATTCCTAGGTTATACCACCAACTTTGGCGAATAGGTTTTCCTAAATATTAAAAAAACGTAAAAACGTTCGCGAGTTCTTTATTTTATACTTATAATCCAATAAATAACTGTTTTAACTGCGTTAATTTCTTAATGATAAGCGCGAAATATCGTTATAAAAGCGTTAGGATCATTAATACCGCTGTCGCCTTCGTAAACATACTAATTTTTATAATAATTTTATAGAGTCTTTGGATGGTTCAAAGATAACGTAAAGGTGGTTTTTTTATGCCGATAAACTTTCGGTTTTGACGTAATTTACCTAATATTATAAATTTTTACATCGGAAATCGTAGATTAATATTGGAAAGCTTAACCGGCTAATTAAGAGGTTTAGGTTTAAGTCGTTAGCATTCGTTCAAAAGGGCTTCATTATCGTAATCGGAGTCCGAGAAATCCGGGTCTTCGTCGTTTAGGGAGCCGGCGCGGTTTCCGGTAGAAAGCGACATGATAGTTACGTCATTCGTAACGTACGTAGGGGGGACTACCCAAAAGGGGTATTATCCCAAAGACGTCAACATGTTAACAACCTCGAGTTATCGAATTATATTCGTTAACGCGTTTAATACGTTGGTATTCCGTTGTTTTAAGTATAAAATGTGTTTCCGAACGGCTTAATTTCGCTCGATGATTTCCATATGTAAAACATCCATAAAGAGGTTTTCTTAAGCCGTAAGGTAATCGTATTAAATATTTAAGGCGTTTGAAAGCTATGTCTTAACGCGTACATTGAGGAATTACTTAAACACCTATGGATTTAAATACGGCGGGTCGAAAGACAATAATATAAACCTAAACTATAATCGATAATAAGTATCTAAGACACCATCGAAAAGGAAATATCGAGGTTTATATGTAAAGGGGCTAAAGCCGAAGCTGTCGCTTAAGGTGGTTGAATTCTATATATAAACCTCGATGAAGTGGGAAAGGAAAAGTCCTTCCTAAGGAGTTTTATAGAGCTAAGATGGTGCAACCCGGTCACGTAACGTGTGGAAACGTATCTACATGCGGCTTTTTCCCTACTCTAGAGCATCTTAAGAGCGTGTGGAACTACCAGGATTAGATCCCTAGTAATACTAGCCAGGGACTAGCTTGTGACAATTATTATCACAAGGAATGTTTATATGGACGATGTTTTTGTTGGTATTGAAGTGAATCGGGTATTTCTTTCTATAGGTGATGGGGTTAATTCAATTATGCCAAAACCTTTGTTACATTTTGAGGGAAAACAATGGGTATAAAAACTAAGATCCTTTTAAAATATTATTATAATCATGATAATACAACTTTAAAGGGATAAAATTTGGATCATAAATCCTAATAACTATCAAGATTTAAAGAAACATTTCTACGTTTTTGAATCTTTATAGAATATTTTTAATCAACTTCAAATGTACAATCTATGATAATTTAATTTAATTCAACATTTATAACGCTGTTATTTATACACCGTCTGATATAATGTTTACTTATTAATACACTTTTGAATTTTAAGGCGCAATTTATCGGGGTGATACTTATTAGTAACCGGTTTTAAAAAAATTCAACTTTTAGGCATATTCATAATATCAAGAGAAAAGATGCCGTTTTCATAATAAAAACAATACTTATAACAAGGATTACAATAAAACGGTGTCTATTATTGTATGACTTTGTTTTTATATAGTATTATTCAGTGGATGTCGTGAGAAAAATGTTAAGTTTAAAGGAATTAATAAAACTTAATGTACAGTTAAAATACTTCAAGCGGAAATTCAACGCCGTTGAAATCAGTATCTAAACATTCTATGTGTTAAAAATCGTTATACGATTCGTTATTAGTAGTTAAAGTTGATCGAACAACCAATCGATTACGTCGAAGTTGCTTGTACGATATTTAATACTTTTACTAACATCCGCTTCACGGCTTTCAGAGATTCAATAAACTTTTAAAAGGTGAAAAAACCTGATTTTTATATTGAATTGCATATTAAAATCAAAATACTTTATGGAAACTTCTATCAAATTATTATCATATTGCTTGCAAATAATATATAAATCATAATTCATTCAATATGATTACTTTTGTAACGTTTTGTTTAATATGAATTCTTTATAATTCAATGGTTTTAAAATGTTTTATTGATCGATTGTAATTGTCAAGTATGTTTTCATTTTGAATTTATTCAATGGGGTTATACAATGAAACATTAATGTTTTCATTGAATTAAGTATCTTTATAATTCATTTTATCATTGTATTTAACCGAAATTATCACGAAATTTGAAATTCTTGAAATCTTTCTTATAATACACAGGCTCTTTAGAAAGAACATGGAGATGAAAAAAAATTATTTTAAGTAATTTGTTTCATTGGGTTATTTTTAGAGTGAAAATATTGTGTTTAGGGATAAGATTGTTTACCGTACTTCAAGTTGCGTAAAACAGTTAATATACCGATATTCGAAACGATTATGAATTAAAATCATAAATATTTTGCTTTTTGTTATGCGGTTTGATATCACTTTCATGAAGAATAGTCGCAACACAATAGCTTTCAAAACAAAAATTACCTGTGAACTATTTTTTGACAACTCTCAAAAGTTGAATTTTACATTCAATGACACATTTAACCGAATAATATGTGCATTAGTGGAAGGATTATTATGAAATTCATTTTCAAATCCATCATTGCAAGAATTTTGAAATAGTCTATTAGGGTTCATTTTATATTATATTATGCAATCAAAATTTGGTTTATGTAAGGAGGTAGATTAATCGTTTTGTTAGGAACTTATCAATGTAAATATACCATCAATTTGTGTCTTGGTACTTTTCATTGCAAAGTTATAAGGATGTATTCCATTCACATTTATTAAGGCTTTTTCAGTATTATTAGAATAAGCGATAGTTATAACTTTCTCTTAATTGAAGACATATTTATTATTTTTTTCGAATTTGTTATTAGTGATTTCAATGTTTATTTAACATTGGAAACTTTTTATGCACAATGAACTGTTGGTGGAGTCCCTATACATTAACGTGAGAAGAAGACAATATATTATTTTAAGTAGTGAGATAATAATTCGTTGGATACAAGATGGAGAAGAGGTATCCGGAGAGTGTATGCCGCAGGTGATAGCTTATAAGCTCTCACCTAGAGCGTGTCGCTTCACTATGCACTATGGCAATGTCCCTCTTGGAGTGTGCCACGCTTTCATACACTTTTAAAGAGTGTTTCCTGCAGCGTGACACGTAAATTATACTCTTGGTAAACGTGGTATCCTCCACTTGTTAACTGTGGTAATATTTATTAATATCTACATTAGCAATATTTTTTATTACGAAGCTTCGTATATATATATTAGTAATAAAAGTGCCATTTTCTTCAATTTTGTAATGAGTTATTTTGTGCTAATAGTATCATTTATTCAAGTCTTTAATTAATTCTTTGCTAGTGATTGTAGAGTAGGCTTTAGAAAGTTGTTATGAAATGACGATATTGTAGGTTTTGATAAGTCATTTTAGACAGTTGGTGATTTTTTCAAAAATGTAATTATGACGGTGTAATTGTCGATATCATGTGTTTGGATTTAGTATAAATAGGTATATTGTTATCGGTTAAGGTGAAGAAAATTCCTTTTAACAACTTGAGTTTTCCTCCAAAATAAGACTCTAATTAGTTTTTCGGCGCTTATACGTCTAGAACACCCGTTTCCAATTAACTATGTGGCTTTTTCGTATGGATTAATTATTTAATAAATACTATATCCTGATTATTTTCAATACATGCCGTGTAAGAGTCGGTCGAAGAGGCGTCGGTTAACGCATCAACGACGCCGTGTTAAGGCCGCTGCAGCCGCCGCACGCCTCGTTGCTAATATTAGCATTAGCCCTTATAATACCACTATATCGTCGATTTCTAACTTTATATTTCGTTCGCCCATCGTCGCCACAACTATTACTTTCCTTTTTCATTCCCCTTTTTCCCTCCCCCATTTTCCTTCCCCCTAGTTTCCTCCATCCCCTGATGGCAAAAATAGGGGTTTTTTGAGGGTATAGACCTTACCCTTTCGCTACGGGTAAAAACCCCATCTTTACTTGTAACGTTCGTTCGCCTTGGTAAACGCAATACCACAGAGTTATAAACTTGTACATAATAAATATCCCTATAAATTATATTATATTAACATCTGTAAAATGAGGCGGAAATAGCAAAATAAGTCTATAGCCCAAAGGCGCAGTTTGTAAAAATATGTCGCGAGACCTTTTTAGCTCATAAATTTCTAAAAAAACGGACCCCGGTACGCTTCTCCAGCCTATTAATAGATATAAATTGCGTATGATATATTACGTTAGCGGCTGCGGAAAGGTTCATTACTGAATACCGTTAAAATAGGGGTACCCTGTCCTGTTATTATCGTTACAAACGGAGCGGCAATGGGTACTTTCCTGTCCCGGTGGTACTAGGTCTATTCACAGAGGCTTAACTGCTTTCCCTCCGTGTTTATAGTAAACAGACTATTTTTCAACACGTAATCCGAGACTCAAATAATAACTCTTTACTTTTTAAGCAATTCGTTCGAAGCTCTTTTCAATAGAAATCACTTTTTGAATACATAAAACAAAATGGAATTCAATATTTCATTCAATTTCAATTGATGACTAGAGGAAACGTCAATCGTTATTGCTAATTAACGGGTAGGCTTACGTATATATTATAAAGGTCAATTCGACGACGTTATCGCGCGTCATTATGAGGAGGGCGAACCCGTCTTTAATCCCTTTCCTAAAGGTATGTAACCCAAGGCGCGGGGGTCGCCCAGCTTCCCTCGTGGTAAAGATGTCATTGGCGGCGTCGACGGTGGCAGTGGTTCTTGCGGCGAAAACGACGGCGATGATAAGGGTGAAGAGGGAGATTAAGATGACAACGACGTAGTTTCCCCATAACCCTCCCCCTTGGGCCGCAAATAGCCACCAACCTTATATGTTTTCCAACCTAGATCGGTTAATTCATAGATAGTTGCACAATAGAAATTGTATTTGAAATGGAAATGTAGGTAATAAATAATAGATGTAAATTGTGATAATATATCAATATAATATTAAATGGTAAATGTCAAGATTAAAAGTATATTAGTAAAGCGGTAAATAGTAAATTAGAAAGTGATAATATATTAGTAGACCGGTAAAAAGCTTTTTTAAATGGCAAGCGATAAGTGTAAGGCTTGAATATCGAAACAAGTAGGGAGAAGTACGTCTCTTTATCGCTAAGTCATAAACCCATTTTAGAAACTTCAACCAAGAAAGAATTCGTATATATAAGCGCTTTAAAAACTCTATTTGTATCGCCCTTAATCATTGTATCCGCTGGGTTCAATTTCCTGTCAATCCAATTTGTCTTTTTAATTTCGCGGCGTTCTTATAATTCGCGTAAGGTCAAAATATTGAATATAAAGCGTTTCTACTTTGTAGTATCGAAGTTTAAAGGGTATTTGTAAAAGAAGGAGTTAGTACAAACTATGGGATGGAGGGGTTTTAAATCAAGGTTTATAAAAATTATTCGTACTATTATCGTTATGTTAATATCAGAGTCTAATCCTCTAACCATACTAAAAAATTCGGAGGCGAGAACGTTTTTTATGATTCGTTTGTACTTGGTGACACTCAAACAAATTATGTTATTATTAAGGGTAAACCAGTTATTATTCGGTATTTCACTACCGATAATGTATAAAAATCCTATTTACGAACTATTAATTATTATTATTCACGAAAACTTAATTTATAACAACAAATAGTTTAATTATACATATTTCAAGTAGTAAAAAGCGAAGGCAATGTTCCAGATTCTAATTTACTATGTAAGACGTTTATTGAGCATCATGCATGTATTATCACAAAGGTTTATTCAATATAAAGTAACGATAAAAAAGTTCAACGTTGTTGCTAATTTTACGACCGGTGTAACTTAAATTCCTCGTATACATTGATATCTTTATTCATCAGCCCACTTTATGCTGGTTGAATCAATAAGGGTAATTTTTTTCATTGTCCCTTGTATATAAGATTCAAAATGTCTTTGTAGAACGTAATTGTTATATTGTTGAAGTTAATTAGACGGTTCTCCGCTAGGCTTACTTTCGAGTTCACTTTGAAGTTGGCTTCTAAATGTCTTTTTCTTGTCTACCGCGGAAAACGATATATTTTTTAATGTTAGCCTATCGTCAATTTGTATTTCAGTAAATGTAAAACCTTTATATACGGTATTAAAACCAATAATTAAGAGTCGAAGGTTAAGTTGACTATTCCGAGGCGTTCATTATGACGTTTTTGGTAAGTATTAAACTATTATATATTAGCTTTAATAAGGTTGTAAAGTGGTTTGATGATTTTTTGGATCGTTCTCTGTAGATGGTGTTCTCGGAACTCTATAGGCATATGGGCTTAAATACGTTGTTCAAGGTGTTTTTCTAATTGTATTTAAGCTTGCGTAATATTCTGGAGCTCGAGACGAAGGTTGTGGGGTGTATATAGGGAGGTAACAAATGCCACAATCAAGCGGTGTTTCTTTTGTTATAAATCAAGCGATTGAGTAATAGAATTTTTTGTTCCGGCGTTATCGTACCTCTTAATCATAAAGAGACTTTATTTATAAGGTTTTTTAATTTTATTTTTTACCTCGTAGACTTATTTCGTGTAGAAGATTTTGTGGTTGCTGTGAACTGTTAGATTGAACCTTTTAAAACGAAAGACGTTTTATTCGATCAATACGGAGATTTATTTGTAGGTAGACTCCTTAAAAGGATCATCTGGAGATATAGTGATACCCTTATAACGGAGGTTTATATTTAACTTACGGTCCACCGTTTCCTTATGGGTGATATAAAAGTTTGAAATAAAGGCCTTAGGGTGTTTTATTTGGGTTTTGAACTAAGTGCACGTCTTCGTTAGCGTTATGCCGACTTTATTGGTGTAAGATATTCTTTTAAGGTGGTGGAGGATGTAAATGAGTATTTAAAGGGTGTATAAATTTTGGGAAAGAGCTATTTGAGTTATTATAAGAGCACCGTAGTTTTTTTTTCCTAGTGGGTTATCTTTTTAGAGTTTTATCGTCTACTTTTTCCTCTTTATACTCTTATATCATCTGTTAACAAAATAAATTTGTATTGATTAGCAAGTTTATAAGTATATCGTGTATTTCAATGCCATTGAATTTCTAAGAGTTAGTTCACCTTTTTTTCGTTTTCCAAACCAGTATTTCAAATTATAACGACAACTTTAAACTGTACGTTTTCTGCAAGCCTGTTTTCATTAATAAAGTTTCCAAATATTATTATTGGTTTTTATGGAATATAAAGTTGTTTAAGTATTTATTATAGCGTTTGTTCTTTCAAATGTTACTTATGAGAGTATAGAATCCGTATATATTTTGGGGTAGGTACCGAGTATAAGGAGTGTGAGGATTGGTTGATTCGGACCAAAAGTATTATGAACAATTTTTACGATTATTTGTAAAATTGATTCCTTTTGGTTTATTCCCTTCAATTCTTTTAATGGGACTGTATACGCGTTTTAAAAAAAAGGCGTAGTACCATCCACATTTACCAATACCCTAAGCTACCTCCACCAGTATTTCTTTGTATTTTCTTCCGGCTATTTTAGATTTGATATACCATTCGGTAGAATTCAAAATCTTACCTATATTATATGAAATTCAGTCCAAAAGCATAAAATAAATTTTTGTTTCATAATTTACTAGTGTATTTTAGGATTACGTTTCTAAAACACTTTGTATAAGCTTCTCGGATAGAATAACATTGTAATGTTCACGTTGTAAAGTAAAGTTTCTCTGTTTAGATTCATAATAATATTTGTAATAATTTCGTATTTAAAGTTAATATTATGTTATAGGGAAATTTTCATTTCCGTAGGGTTTGTGAATATAATTGGTATTCGTGGCAGAATCTTTTTATAACTCTCAAGGTTTCCTTTTCCATATCCGTATAATCCATTACGTAAAGGATTTGTAAAAGGTGTTTTGTAGCCGGGTATCCGATCTGTAGGAACAATATTCGTAATTCCGGTTGTATTGAGTAGGCGGCTTCAATTGTACGTTCTTTTGAGAGAAACTAGCGGTATTCAAATTTTACCTGTAACGGTATAAATACTTTATTCGAAGCGCTGTCGGGTTAATTTGTTCGATTTTGT
Organism: Anisogramma anomala; assembly: GCA_038502455.1. Taxonomy (NCBI): domain Eukaryota; kingdom Fungi; phylum Ascomycota; class Sordariomycetes; order Diaporthales; family Gnomoniaceae; genus Anisogramma; species Anisogramma anomala. Next base: position 3,138,109 of record JASMMZ010000004.1, on the reverse strand, counting down.
ACCTTAATTCCGATCCAATTCAAATTAGTTAACGAAAACAGAAATGGTGTTTTCAAATTCATCATATAAAAAGAAATTGACCGGTCAGAATCGTTTATTTACTATCATTATGTCGAGTGATAACGCCATGTTTTTATCGAATAAAATTTGCGGTATTTCCTCATTCAATTAAGTTGAAATTCGGTAAATTCGTCGCGAGTATCGAATTATCGTTTTCCGACGGTCTATATTTCTATCGCGTCAGTATTTGGTATAATGTCTTTAAAATGGTAACTATACCTATTAGATAATATGAAGTACAACGTAATATGGGTGTTTAGTATATCTTTTTTCACTATTTAGTTTTACGTTATCTAAAACTCGGTATTTTATTGACATATAAATATCCGCCAGTCTTTTTTCTTATCCTAGGCTATCATATAAGTCTCTCCCCCCTCAGAATTTTTTTTAGAGGTATATTTGTCCAGTCAAGCGTCGAAGCCTTCTTTATCATTTTCATTCTGTATCTAGTATTCAGGCGGGTAATCGACTTGAAATTGTCATTTAACGCGAATATACTTGTGTACCGAATTGGCTTTCGATTAGTAATAGATTTTATTATATATAAGGTATCGTTTTTGAAATTCGTAAAACCTTGAAAATTTCTTCGTAGGAATAGTAGTATCTGTGGTACGTTTCGTCTTTAACTAAAGGGGTATTTTTATCAATGTTCGTTTTGTCCTCGATTCTAGGGGCTTTTCTTTTGAAGTTTATTGCCTTTATATTTGTATTTAGGGATTTTATGGTTCTTTGTTTTAGATATATTTTGAATCCCCGATTAAAAAGGTAGTAAATCGTTTTTTGAAAGGTTAGCTTTTATAATCCGCGAGTTTTGGTCTTTAATCTTCCCGGTTACAAACGTCAATCTAAATTTCTTTATCGGCGTATCGAAGTTTTAAGTAAAGTTTTAAACCTCGTATAAAAAGCTTCCAAGTTTTTCTTTGAACCCCTAAAAAGTAAGATTAAAGACTACATTTCTATGATATGATTTTGTAACCGTTTTGGGGAAAACAATATTGCTCTTATACTTTGGTTCCAACACTGCCTGAAACTTTCTAAGCTTCGTTAACAAAACAATTAGGATTTTTATGTTTTTTTATTACAATTATTATGGTAATTGCCAAGAAACCTTTATATAGTACCTATTCAAATTTTGTCATATAGTTCCCGGTTCTCTCTATGTCAAAATATGTTTTCAAGTAGTTGTAACACTTTGTGAACGTATTTAATTTCGTTCAAAAGGATATTTACCATTTTGGGGCGTATCCGTTGAATATAGCGGGCACGATTATATAGAATTCGGAGGGTTCAATGTCTATTTTTTCATAGGTATTTCATATAGTACGGATTTTATTATTCAATATAAAGTAAGGCTTATCACCATAGTTTTAGCTCCTATTCCATAATTGGACAAAGTTTGTATACTTTATAGAGTCACTCCTATTAGTAGGGAACCAATGGCGTAAGAGATCGCTATATGGATCGTGGCTTGTGGATATCGAGCTGTAAAGCTTATATAGTTGTTTATTACCTTTGATATTTCCTTCGCGAACGCTGTTTTTCATATTCGGGGCGTTTCTATTACAGTCGGTAAGGGTGTTTAATATGTTTAGGGATTGGTCTTGATTACGTTTCTTTTCTAAGTCGTTCATTACAACATATATGTATTTAACTCAAGTAAAGGATAAAATTTGTGGGTTTTCCTCCTTTTTCGTCGATTTTTTAAAATTTTCCTGCCTTTTCTAGGGCGCGACCAACCTTGCAGAACTTTCTACTCTTCATTTACATAAAGTATTCCTGTATTTTCATTTGTTTCGAATATTCTTAATAAGATGTTTCTTAGGATTCACCAACTAGTATCATTTTATAGAATCTACTTTTCGCACTTCTTTATCTTTCAAATCCGGTATTTGGTTCAAGTAAGCCATAATAACCATTAATTTTATATTAATGTCGTTTTTCTTATCCAACTTATTCATGTTTTATTTCTGTAACTATACCCGTAACACTTTCAAGATTAAATTGTATACCGAATGCCACATTTCCAACATTCAATTTGGAATTTTCACTAAGAAATCATCGAATACATCGAGTTATTAGTTTTTTGTTCTTCTATCAGCGATGAATAACGTTTATGACGTAAATAATTGCCGCCTAAAAATATATTTCTTCTGCTAACACTTTGATAACATTATCTTATAAGCTGTAATCAATAAACTTAAAAACGGTTTTTTGAAGCGTTGTATACGCGAATGCAATATCTATGTATTCTTTAGCTTTGGCTATGCTTTTGGGAGGTTGTATGATGAAAGATAGGATATCGTATGTAAAGGGCTATTATAAAGATATACAATAATATAGTTTTACTTACGATTGAAATGGTGTCATACAAGTGGTTTCAATATAAAACGATACATGAAAACGTATAATATGCAAATGAAACATATAAAATATGATAAACCGTTTAAAATAAAGAGTTTAACGTTTGATAATATGGATTAAATGAAAAAAGGCGTAATTACAAATCAGTTGAACGTTTTTAATGAATTGTTAGTTTTTGTATACATTGGATTATTTCAACGACTAGTAAATGTCAACTTTTCAAATAATAATTTAAATGAAAGGTGTATTGCAAGTTAAACGGGGTAGTGTTAGAGTGAAAATCGTGTGTTAGGAGTGGGGAATTGGTATATAATTGTTTAAATAGTATGTGGTAATAGATTAAAATATTGTGGGAAAACTAGGTCCAACTTTATACGTTTTTAATGTTTTATTAAAAATTTAGAAAGCTGTGTTATGAGTTTCTAAAATGTATTAAAGCGCTTCAAATAGTGTTTGAGTCGTTTTTTGTATATTTGTATCGTTGTTTCGAAAACCGTTAGAGGTGTTTTCGAAATGTATTGAAGTGTTTTAAAAGTTGTTTTAAACGCTTTTCGAGTTGGTTGAAATTCCTTAAAAGCTTTTTTAACCTTTTTATCTATATGTTTAGGCGGTATTAATGTTAAGTTTTAAACGGATAGGTCTCAGTAAAAAGGTTCGAAAGTTATAGATTTTGGTTTACGAAGCTGGTACGTAATACAATGCTTTCCAAGAAATATACGAATACGTCCAAAAAACCAAACTAGATAATAGATTGCGTAATTTGGCTTTTAGTAGTTGAAAGGTATTAATCGAGTTAATAGTATTGTGTTCAATTTGTCATTTTTAAAGTTATTCTGGGGTTTACAGTTTTTCCATATTCCTGTATGTTTTATTGTAAATCATAGTATCAAAGCACGAAATAGGTAAGACCTCTATAATATCCCGTTGGGATTATTTAACTAAAATTCGTCTATTTTTTCATAATTTATCTATAATCGACTGAGTCGAATACTAATTAGTACTTGTAAAGTTTTTCTAAGTTATATAAGAAGGAGATAATATAGTATTTTAATGAGTAAGGTAATAATTCATTGGATACAAGAGGGAGCAGAGGCGTTTGGAGAGTGTACGTTTCAGGTATAAGCTTATAACTTTTACTCGGAGCATGGCACTTTACCATGCACTCTGTCAACATCCCTCCTATGGTGGGGCACGATATTAGGCACTTTGCAAGAGTACTTCCTGCAGTATAACACGTTATCATGCATTCCGAAAACGTAGCCTCCTGCACTTGATAACTATGGTGATACTTAGTAATATCTACAAAACTCTATGATGAACAAAAATATTCCGTACATATTTTAAGTTATAAATATAACTGGTTATATATTTCGTATTTTGAACGATATTAATGCATTTCTTCCTATAAATAAAAATTTTTACGCTGTTTTCTTGAAGTGTTCATCATTTTCAACTTAGTATTATTTGTATTGATCTTTATAAAGATTAACATAGTCTCTAAATAAATATTGAATAAGGAGTATACCTTTTCTTTTCTTCTGATTTGATTTTAGCATTGGAAAATACAACTTTAACATAAACAAATTCAAAATTTCTTATTTATTATCAAACTCAGGGTTAGTATATATACATATATATATATATATAATAGAAAATCTTCGACGATATTTGAAAACTCATTGCTTCTTACGATGTTAATAGGTATCTGTAAAGCTTTAGACTCTTTTTATATCTACCCGTAATTATTCAAATTCATTTCATTAATATTCAACCTTTTATTCATCTAATGCCACAGGGGACCCCCTTTTATTTAAGGTTTTATAAAAATATTATTTTCCAATATTTCAATAGCTCATATTCTCGAAAATTCATTCTTTAAAGAGATGTTGAGGCGAAAAAAGATGATTGAAATCGATTGTTTCAAATTTTCAGTAGTTATTGATTATAAAAAAATCACTGTAAAGTTTCACGTCTTGTTTTATTCTACTTTCTACCTTTATTAATTGATAAATACAGTTTCAAAGCTTATGATCATTCTGTTTGAGTTATTATAAATTATTCAAAATTTTGACCATATTTTGATACCTTTTTAACGGTCTTCGTATACTTCTATTTCATACATATATAAAACGAAATATTTCTAGAGTTGTAACCACTTACTATGATAGAACATAAAAAAATGTAATAAAGTCGATTATAGTTCACCTTGTTAGTTAATTTGAATCCTTCTCCCGTAATATTAAACCATTTATAAGTGAAGTTTTCATTTATATAGGGGCTAAAGTGTTTGGTTTTGATATATAAAAATATATGAGAATTGGCTACTAATTTCTTCGACACATAAATGATAACCTACACTTTTCTTTCACATAAACTACCTTTGTTATTTTGAATATTTGAGTATTGAATCACAATATCAGCTGAAACTCAAGTGTCATCAACAGGTATAGGAATATAAATATAGACCTTCAAAAATATTTTCGCGATATCAGGACCACTTTAACAATATTTACCAAGTATATAAATTCCAAGAACTTCATAATCATTTTTCAAAGGTTTTCTTCAAATTCCCTTATAAAAATATCGTTACATGTAATATCTTTTGTTGATTAAATTGGATAAAGACATCATAAACAGAAAATTCACTTCAGTTTAGTACATTGTGAAAGATAGTTTATTTTCCTTGAATAATTGATCAACAATATGAATGGGTTAGGTAATTATATGAAGACATTGGTTGATAATACAAAACGACTGGTAAAAAACCCACTATTTTTAGATTTGTATCAATTTCTAACGTTACATACATTCCAAGTACTGATCATAGAAAACAATATTATGAAGGATAGTAAATTATTTATGAATTGAATACTTCAAACCTACTTAGATGTATTTATAATATATGGAGTTCAAGTTTTTAACTTTATTCCAATAATACATATATATAATAGTAATTCACTAAGTTGCATATTACGCAATAATAATTCAATACTTGATATGGTTTTGGCGGAATATACTATAAGTGACTGGAACCTAGTTTTTTTCCGAAAGTATTTTTCTTATAAACTTAAAACCCATTCAATACGTTTAAAACCAATATAATTTAAATTTAATTAGCCTATAATAATCGATTATAAATTACCTCATTTGGAATATTGAAGTTTTAATACTTTTAAAAATCAGTTTTATCCGGGTTATATGACTTTATTTATATTTTTTACCAGATGTGTAATATTTAAAAATAAACACTCCATCAATGTTATTGACGAATTATTTTTGAGTCTTGTCCTATTTTTTATCGGTTATAAAACGAATTGTTCATCTATTTTATAATTTAAGGATTCAAATACGACTTACTCTTATTATTTTATCATGATTGTAAATCATTTTGATTTTCTTTTTACCAAACTTCAAAAACATTAAAGCTAGTATTAAGTTATTTTAGTGTCATTATAAACGTATTCACGGTGTTTGATGTATTAAAATAAACAACTATGAAACTAATGAAACAGTGCGGTTTAAAAACCGCTATTACGAGTAAATAAGTGTTGCATAATATGTAGCGACAACTTTTCCTTTGGATATTGATAGAGTTATCAAACGTTAAAACCATAGTGGTTGGATGCATTTTTGAATTTGTATAATATATCTAATATGGAATGAAAGCCGTTGACTTGAAAGTTATTGATTCTAACTTCATAGCAAAAGATTATAGACCAATCAATATTTACCCGTTTTGATGCAATATGAAACTCCTGTGAAACGTATTGAATAAGTAAAGTAATTAATCATTCCATTGATTAAATCGCATTTTAAAACGAAATATTTCGGCACAAACTTTTATAATTATACAAAATTGGTCGAAATTTCAATTATTGCAACATAAAACATGATAAAAAGAAAATCTGAAAATACGTGGCGCTCCCAGGATAAACGTTCTCAAGTTAGTAACAAAAGTTGACTTCTTTTGATAAACGATAAATCGTAAGTTGTTCATTTTCTTACCAAACAAATACTGTATTAACTTGACAGGAAACAATATATAATATGGGTAGTGAACATAATAATTACAATATTCAACATATGTGAAGTAACATATATATAATTTAATAACAATCAACCTTTAAATATCACTACCAGTACTTTTTCCCTGAAAATCCCAAAGTTATAAGGTACCCATTGAAAATTTCACAAAGAAAAATGGTAAGATCAAATATCAATATAATATAAAACGAATTTTATAAGCTTATAATAATACTAGAATTAGTTGTTAGTATAAAAGTAGTATTTTTGAGTATTTTGTATCAATAAAGCTATTGAAATATAAATATTTTATATAGAAACCGTTGGAACATTTGTTAAAATCCGCTACTTTCAGCATTTTTTCAATCCTCATATAATTTTATTACGGAAACAGATGATTTAATTAGGTTTCTATAAAACCAACGCTGAGTATTATCAATCAAAGGCCGCCACAAACCATGTATAATCAGTTGGTTAGGGCTGTAACTAACCGGTTATTTAGGATTCTAACGTATATATTTAATTAGCAGGTTTAAATACTTAGGATTCAAACACTATAATCCTTTTGTTTATTATTGATATAATTAAAATGAAATTAATAAATCTATTCATTCATTCAATTCAACGGGTTTTAATTACATGTTTTACGTCTAAAATCTCTCCGGTCGAATTCTATATTTGGTTTTACGTTTTTATCTCCTACTTCACGTTAAAATATTGGGGAATAAATAAGTAATCCGGTTGTTAGTAGGACTTTAGACGTTGCAATGTTATCGATTCAAATTGGTCGAAGTAACAGTAGTATTTCCTAATCAAGTGGTGGATGTATTGTTCTAGGTTTGGCATACCTCTAGCTGGTTTACACACTAATTTTAATGGCCAATTTCTGAACCCGTGCCCTAGTGTGAAGTGGGAGCATACTGTACTTAATTTGCAATCAATATAGTAGACCTACAATACAATACATTCAACTTACAGTTAGTATGTTTTACTTTACTTTAAGTAGAGTTGATTTACTGCATCGTAATTATGATTGTTCTAACACTGGCGGTTTTTTTTTTTTTTTTTTTTTTTGTGCGCATACGTTAGGGTAGTTGACCAGTCGTTTCTAGTTACTATTAAACTACATTTTCGTGAATGAGCCACACCCATACCAATTTTATAGCTAAATTAGCCCTAATTACCCCACGATTTTCAATTCCGACTTTATTAATTCCTATAAACAATGATTTCACTACAAATTAATAGAAACCTTTAGATGAACGGTGGTAATTAAACAAGTATCCGGCTTCAATTCCCTGGCAGTTTTTCAGTTTATCAAAGCACCTTTATTCACCGGTACGTAACTTAACCTTTCCAGGTGGCATGTTAATGTAGCTCTTAATACGTAAAGTCAGTTTTTTATTATCCATCAACATTTTAAAAGCGTTTTTTTGGTAACGATTACATGATAATATCATTATGATTGTCTATTTCATTAATTTACCATGATTATAGAATTTATTTTCTTTTCAAGTCTTTATAGATTGCTATTACGTCGATTATTATGAGTTTTCCACTAGTAATTGCTATTTTCGAAAGACATTCTAATAGGTTTTTCGAGTCGATACAGATTACTATCGGAATAAGAGGTATTTCTAACTATCTAGTGACGATATTAAGGGTTTCTCACATCGCTATGCGTAAATCGAAACCACATATTATAATGTAGAACTTTAAAGCCAGTACGTTTCGAGTAATCCTTTTGTACTTGAATGAATTCTAATAAATTAAATTTCCGGTGATATTGAACTGGTCCCCTTGCTCATTTTCATTAACCAGAGTGATAAAGAATCCGATCTGTAACCGTAAGCTCATGTTGTTTGAAAAAATACCGTCCGTGATAATTATGCATTTGGCTCTCAATAGGTTAATTGGAACCATATTAACTCCTCGGTCCAGATTCTACATCTGTCATTCCAGCCTTTTATTTATTCGATCAAAATCTTTCTTCATTAGGTCTTATACTTTTACCGCAATCGAAAGGTCGTTGGATACTTTCGATTTACATCAAGTGGAAATGTAACTGCTACAGGCGCGTTGTTCCATGAATCATTAATCTCTGGCCACGTCAGTTTTATCAATTATAGCCAAGTTAGTGTCTTAGGCCTTTTAGCGGAAATTGAGGTAAGTATCGTCAATCTTATGCATATAAATTGACAATTGGTTAAAGTCAAAATATTTACTCTTCGTCAAACTCTTGACTAATTTACAATTATAAACCTTTAAATTCTTAATAGTCTGATATTCTGATATCATAAAGCTCATGATTTTAACGAAAAGATTATCGTTAATTTGCATTCCTATTAAGCCGAAGTTTTCTTCCTAGTTTTATGTAATTTGTAAACACGGGTCGTAAATTGAAAATTTCATACCTAACCTCAACTTGAGACATGATTCATAAGTTAAAAACAAATATACACGTATTTTAGCTCATTCTTATAATAACTTAATACATCGTTTGACCTTCCCTGGAATGTAATTGTTACGAAACTCTTACGATAATTTCAGCAAAAAGGTTCTCATTAAATTGAGTTGTTAACTACGTATACACTGACGTTATATTTCGGTTATTAAGGGTAAGCTTCTGATCAGTTTTCACTAACAAATTTGCTGAAAAAACGACTATAAAACGTGAAATGATCTTTATAATCGTTCGTAATTTTATGAGGATTTAGTCTTCATTTTCATTAGGGTATCTTTAAGCGATTTTGTGCAATTTTTCGTACGACTACCCTGTAGGTTTTCCTTTTACTTCTTTTATACTCTTCGATTTCAAGGTTGTAATATTTAGGGTTTAAAGGTTAAACTCGCGTTTAGGTATAAACTCTACAATTCCTCGAATAGGCAGCTTCTCAATCTTCGCCCTATCTCTTTCTTTAATAGGTTTGCCGACGGTTTATATAAGTTGTATACGTGGAGTTTCATAGCTAAATATTCATAGGTTTTCTTCTTTCTATTAATCTGAACAATATTATAAATCCGGCCCCATATATATTTTGTATAGTTATGAATCCTCCTTTTTACTACTTAGACATGCCATTGGTGCTTTATCGGCTTATTTATTATGCTGGGAGAGGGAGTGAATTTCATAATTCGATTAACTTAAGGGTCTTTATTGTCATCTTTAATCGCCCTAATGTAGGGTTTAACCTAATTTATGCGAAATATTATTGTACCGTTAGCGATTTAATAACTATTTGAGGGTTAGTGATACTTAAGATTTCAAATGAGCTATCTCATTTCCCTAGCTTTCTTTACACGAAAACTTCACTTTAAAATGGCGGAAGAAACACGTTGATATTCATAAAGCCGTTTTCGGTATCAAGGGTATTATTAACTCAACGTTGTGCCGATTCCATCAGAAATTACTTTAGGGTCTTATCGTAAGTTAGAGCCCTTTTTTTATATAATTATTAATAGTAAGTAATTATTTGTTAGATAAGGGTATATTTTAAAAATCAATTATGTTAGCAAATAGCCGTTAAAGACAATAAAATATTTAGATTTCTTTGCGTTATTTTACCACGTACCCACTAATTTGTTAAATTCTCGTTCTTTAATATAAAGATATCATACGATCTTCGAAATTGTGTGTATGCCCTCTCGATCTTTGTAATACTTTAGTGGACCTCAACAAACACTTGTTTACATTAAATCTCTATCATCTTAGCATTCGCCTAAAATTTTGCTGTCGTAAAGTGGGTACCTATATTGTGAACAACGACGTGAGATGGGCTTAAATACATATTAATCCATAATATCCTTAACTTTCTCCACGTATGTTTTGCCAACAGGGACTTGAAGAATTTGACTTTACAAAAAGAGGTTTCAAAGTTAGTAACGTAAAAAGAGAGGCTTATTGTTTAAATAAAATACTTTAACAAAGATCTCGTAACTAAAATCCTTGTCATCTTTTGGTGTAAATTTGATTTTTGGGAGAATTTATGTATCATTTTGTCAATAATGATAAAAACTTCCATAGATTTCAAACTTAAGCATTCCACATATTCATATTTAATAAATTTAACGATATTATGTAGCCTGTTAACGGTTGAATGATTGGAAAGCTTATGCAATTGATATATCTTCTAATCCAGTAGGTTTATCATCGCTTCCTCTAAACTTTGAAAGTAAAATTAAGGATACCTTCAATTGAATGTTAAAAAAAACTCTAGCCGTTCTTAACTAGTTCGTTAATATTAAAGTCTACATTAACGACAGGGATCTTCATACCTTTAAAAAAAGAATGAAGTAGGGGATTCAAAGATATCAACAGTAATCAGTCCAAGAATGGTTTAAATAATCATTGTTCTTAATAACGATAGTTGTTCGCCCGGTTCGAAGCCTACTTTAGTTTTACCAACATTTCAACGGTTGATTTTCATGGTAATAGTAATTTCGTTTCGTAATTCTATATACTATGTATAGCTTTTTATTAATTCTTTCACTACACCTGTATATGGAAAAATAAATTTAAACGTGTAATCCGCATAACGATCGTCAAGGTTAAAGGTATGTAAATGGTCAAGTGTTTGGTCATGGTAAATATAGGGGCTTTCGCCACTTAAGCGGTGCAGAAAAACTTAGTTAGCTAGTTATTAGACCGCGTTATAAGCTGTATCTTCATGTTAAGCACCTTGTTTGGAGATATCTTTATCATTAACAGTCTGTTCACCCTCGTAATTTTCGATGTGGTTGAAGTAGTTTTATTTCAAAGTAATATAATATTATATATCATATATTACCCATTGTTTATAGTATTTAGTTCGAATATGGCTAGTTAACTAATCACTCGATTTGCTATAAATCTAATTCCTTTTGCTATTATTACGACGATAATTCTTGTGGTAAATAGGTTCATTTGAGTTTTTTCCTCATCGTTTATATTAGTGTATTATGTGGTTTGATCTGAAAACTTAGATTAAATCGTGAACATTGAGGCTGCCAGTACTTGTGACCAATAAAGTATATTATGAAGCTATCCTCTTTGTTTCAATCTCTGAAATCATTAACTTAGGGATATATATCGAACGAATTTAACGTACGGGTTATTGAAGTTGTAAACGAGTAACTTAATTGGTTGAAAAAGTCTTTACAAGTGGCATCTATGCGTTTTAGTGCGTATTCAAACTTTATAATACCCATAATAGTTACCCGTACCTATTCGCGAAGTATGACTTCTCCAACGTAAGATTTCCGTATTACTTATTGACATAATATTAGTTTATCAAGTATTTGATTCAGGATATCTATTAGATTCTTTTTTTCTTAATCATAATCCTCATTTCCTTCGTATTAGCCTAGTTTATATAGTATTACGTGAGGAAAACATCGTATTTAAAGTGAATTTTTATACTATCATCAGTATTTATGAACGTTTTTGCTTTTGTTAGAAAGGTCTGATAATGATCCCTAGTATAGCTTGTGAGAATTTCTGGGAATAATAAGTAAAATTCATAAGGAAAGACCTTGATCCATATTAAAATGTTGGAGAAAGTCATTATCTTCGTATTAAAAAGATTATACGGCTTTCTGTAATACTTCTCTGCATCATTTAATATTTTCGCGAAGTCTATGAAAAGCTTGCAATTAATATTAACCAACTTGACAAGCTTTTGAGAAAGGTTACAATAGTTGTCCTAATCGTTGATTGTGTTTTTTCCCGTTAACCTAAGGTTTAAAACTTTCGAATTGCAATAGTGGGGGTAATTTACAATCGTTTAGCCTAAGGGTAAAGTTTTGTGGTAACACCTGTAGTGGATTCGCGTGTGTATTCGTACCTATCATAGGAAGCTTCGCCTTAAATAAATTGACGATTTTAGGAAAAGGTTTGAAAAAATGAGGGAAATTTGGCTGTTGGGAGGGTTCCAAAGAACTTAACGATCTTACTTAATTAACTGGTGAATGGCGCCGATATCAATTTCTCCTGTAGCGTTAGCAACTGCTACGTCACGCGCTTTTCTAACACTGAGGGCATACTCTATATTGTTATATAAAGGTATTAGGTTACCAAGAAAATCAATAGATTTTTAATTATTAGCATATAAAGAATTGGTGTTAGCAGGAAGCTTAAAAGCTTGATTTAAGTGGCGATGGAGTGAAGGTCTCCTAAAAAATATATAAGGTCGTTAAGAGTCCTCAACGCCTTTTCCTTTTTCTCGAAGTTCTTGAGAATCATGATTTTAAAGGGGGTCTTTATTTGAAGCTGTTATGAAAAGGGTTTTTGCCCGCGTTAATGTAATCTTTTCTGTAATGTAAATCCAACCTTGAGTAGTCTCTTTTTTCATCTTGGTATTAACCGTACGTTAAATCATTTTCTATATACCAAGTGTTTAATGATTGAAAAACTTATAAAAGTCTTAGAAGGTACGGGTACTGCAGCCAAGGTCTTCACCGAGGTCTATGTTGAGGATATGTTAACTAACGTAATTAATTAGGCGTTCCATATTTAAAGACTTGTCAACATCCTTCATCTATAATTCCTTATCAAAATACTTAGCTAAAATAAGCCCAAAATCTTCAATTGACTCCTTTCTAACAGGGTTCGTAATAGCGTTTAATTGAGCGCTTGTGGTACCCATCTTAGCGTTTTAGCTGGTGTAGGACTAGGTAGTTGAAGGATTTGGTGATTTGGAAGCGTAGGGACTTGGCGATTTAAATTGAAGTTACGCGATGTGACTTTTTTGATACGAGTTACCGATTCTTGATGTTTTCGCTCAAAATAGAGACCTTAACAACTCCGTGATATAGAAGGGGGGAAAAGAGTGGTATAACGGGAAAAATATGATTTTAAGGGTAAAACTTGGTGTAAAGGGTAAGGTCGGAGGTTATTTGTTGTTGTTAGTCATGGTTCAAATTTGTAAGCCATGAGATTTGGTCAGTTTTATAGTAGAAGTACCCGTAGTAGTACTGATTTAGTTGTTATCCTACTTAACGATCTTGAAAAATTTTAACAGTTAATCGTAAAGTTTGTTTTCAAAAAGGATTAATTAAAAATTTCTCGGTGATTTTCAATAATAGTGATACCGTCGCCATATATAAACTGCCGTGAGAACCGACGCAACCTAGAGGTCTTTTCTATTTACTACTGTAAAAGCCGAAGCTATTCCTAAAGGTCTTTCGCAAGAATCTTTCCACTACTTTAGTTATTTACAAAACATAGCTAGAAATTAGCTTTTTATTTTACTTAGCAAATCTATTCTTAACCTAATAAGTATTTATCAGTATTGGTATAAATTTAGACGTTGTAAAGTCATCGATTCTAATTGAACGAAGTAACAGTAGTATTACGTTGTTAAGTGTTGGATGTATTGTTCTAGGTTTAACAGACCACTATCTGGTCTCTATACCAGTTTGTATTATCGATTCGTTGGCTCGTTCCCTAGTATAAAGTGGATGCAAACTATACTTAACTTGCATTCAATGCAGTAGACCCACAAAACAATACACTCAACTTGCAGTCAATATAGTCAACTTTACTGTAAGTAAAGTTCACTTACTGCACTGCAATAATTACTGTTCCAACACCGGGGGTAATATTATAATAAAGTACTTACTTAGTTAGTTTAGATGTTCAACTTTGTTTATATTATTCATATACAATTAAATTCTATCATGAATCATATAAATCATTAAAAAATGCTTATTGTGATTTTATTTCCTAATATTATTGCACAAGTTTCTCATTTTTTTCACTTTGAATAGGAATTATAAACAATGATGAACTTTAAATAATCTATAATTTAATATTTTATTTAATGATGTATTTTCTTTTATAACAATCAATGTTCGTTTTGCTTTGTCTTTTTTAATTGAATTTTCTTTTGTTAAATGTATGTTTTTTAAAAAAATTAAAAAAAAAAGGTTAGTGAACATTTACTTCAGTTACTGTAGCTTATTTATGAACCTATATATTATTTGATTCATATATTTATGGTCTCCTTTTCAAATTCTAAAAAGTTGGATAATTATAGCTTAATAAAGGCAATATTTTGTTGGCTTAAACGTATGCTACTCGGTTATTAAATAGAGTTTTCACCGTTGAATTCAGTTGATAGTATATGCACTTTTTTTATTGCCTATATATTAAGATACAGGAAATTCTATTTCTCTGTATTCATGATACCCTCTTGGGTTTTTCGCCGCTTTCAAGTGAGGTTATCCCATGAATACGTTGATTACCTATTTTGTTTCTGGTTCATAAAGTTCACGTTTACATTGACATATCAATAATATGTGTTTGAAATGAGGGAATATTCGTCATAAGGTAAACAAAATACTTGAGTAATCCATGTGAATTTGTGATTAATTATGTTTCTATATTCGACGTTTTGATTTGTAATATCCGGGTTTCGTTACGATAATACCACATAGTATGTAATAAGGTGTAGGAGCTCATTTTTCAATAAGGTTGCCGAATTGATCAAGTATTTGATTCATTTTTTATATAGACATTTTGTAATAGATCTAAGCTTTTGAGAAGATACAATGTCTACCAGATAATTATAATATGATTTCTACATATATGTATAGATTTCGATACCTATTCAAAAGGTAAATATTTTTCGATTATGAATATTTGTTTAGAAATTATAAGTTAGAGTATGTTATTGGTAGTCCTTTAGACTTTATAACGTTTATCGATTCGAATTGTGATCGAAATAAAAGTGGTGCTATATTGGTAAAATGGTAGACGTAAAATTCTAAGTTAGGTAAGCAGCTAACTGGCTTACAACCTAGTTTGTATGGGTCGAAACTAAGCACATACCCTATGTTAAATTAATCACAACGTGATTAATATATAGTATATCACAATTGATTTTTCTTATCACACTAGAAACTTTTTTTTGAGAGTCTTAGTACTTTTTATACTATAAACGTTTGGTAATAGTAGTAATTCATACTTTGCTTCCTATGCCATTTATATAATATTTACATTGTCTATTATTTCGACTCTTACAATAAAATCATTCGATATACGTTACCTGCCATACCATCTTACGTTAATGTTAATTTAATAATGTTGAAATCTACCAAATTCTTCTTATTTCATATCATACCTATTGTTACATAACATAGCGTAACTCGAAAGGTTAACCATATAACAAATAATATAACAAAAGAACTTATTAAAATTTATAAACCTTTTCCAACTTGTGTTAAACGAGTCATTCTTTATGTAAATTGACTCAAATTCATTAAGTTTCCTATATTTGTAAACTTTATATAGAACTATGAAGTTAATTATCAAGTTAATTATTAAATTATTTTCATTGATTATTTTTACCCTATAAAAGCATTCTAAAAAGTTTCAAAAATTGTTGGAAATGATAATTAAATCATTAAATATCTTGAACTAACTAATAATAATACTAAACATTGTTTTAATTAGCAATACATATGCTTCAACCAGTTGTTATACCATTCACTTACGAAGTAAATAGGTTTCATATTACCATTTTATATTGAACATACGTCAAGTAGATATGGTGACCGGTAATAAAATATTGCGCATCTTACAATATATCCTTATTGATGATCTTGACGAAAAATTTGATTTCCAATGCAAAATCGGTATTATGGGAAAGGAAACGGATTATAGAACATATTGATTCAATCATGAATAAATCTACAAAAAGTTTGTTAATTTATCAGTTCCAATCATCGATCTGGTATTCCAAACCTTTATTAAAATAAACTTTATCATTATTGAAAGTGTTTTAAACCTTCACTAAAACTAATAGGTAGTCAAATACCTTTGGCGAGTATAAACTTCCAATATAATTACCATAGACGCGTTATTCAAATTATTTTTGCCAATAAATAACATTAATCTCAAATATTAATATACTTGGTTTCTTATCACTTTTCATGTTAGTTAAAATATTGAATACTAATATGGTCGCCTTTTCCTAAATCAATTTACAATCCGTTCAAATTTAAATATTTACCATTAAACATTATTTTAATCGTTCATTAATTCCAAACTTTCGAATATTTAATAATACGATATTTTGCTATTACGAATACAATCATTTCAACGAGTAATATATAGTCAATTTTTATATCAACCATATTGACATCCCCGTTCTACAATACCAATAAATACGCGTTCTAAATTGAGAATTCTATACTCTATGCAGACATGTATCATTTTAGTCAGTAAAACATAAATGAGCACTTAATGTAATTGATATGTATCATAATTAAACACATTGCATAAGTATTATCAATGTTTATTTATTGCAAGAATTTATACACAACTTTTATGAAGTAATTCTATTTAAATCAATATCAAATTATATATATATATATATATATATATATATAGAGTTTCTATAACATTTATAAGAGGTTGACCTCCCATTGATACCGTCAACTTAATTTTTTACTAAAACCATCATTAGTTATTATATAATCTATTCAATCGTTATAAACTGGGTTTGAATGTAATAATGATCTTTATTATCCAACCCTTAAACTATCAATGTGAATGTTACATAAAATTAATCCCTTATTTTACATTCAATCCTACAAATGATTTTCAACTTCCAAATCTTTCCATCCTTGAAATCTTCATTTTTGAGAACAAAAACTAAATAACTCCTCGTATGAAATGTCCATTGATTTTGTCGCTATATATTTCCTGATAGGGTCTTCCTAATATTTCAATAATAGCTTTATGCATAACTTGATAATAAATTTTCAATAAATATTTTTTTAACTGAATCAAACCGCTATATATATTGATTCAAATTTTTATTCTCCATTATCTTCCTTATTATTCCTCCTCTTCAATAGTCATTTTCGGCAATGTTGATTCATAAATCTATTAATATTCAACTAAAGTATATTTTACTAAATTAATGATTCTACTAAATAATTTGCATCACCAAATACTCTCTAGTATAATTCAACCTATGTTCTACAATTTATAAAACCGTTAGTAGTTTCGATGACTAATTCTACGTTTACAATATTTAAAATATTTAATAAGCCATTTTATTCACCTTCTTCCCGCCACACTAAACCTTTAAATTACAATAATAAAAATAATACTTTTATCATCAGCGGAAAATTTATAATATTAAAACAATCGTTGATTTAAAGTTTTGCTAATTCTCTCCGAATTTTCTTCGAATTTTATTGTAAACCACAACCTCCTTTTACGTATTGTCTAATAATGAAACAAATTTGTTTTACAAATATATACTTTAAAAACTATTAAGATTAATACCATGTTGCCAGAGCTAATTTTATTATTGAAACCATTTACTGTTATTTAAAAACAAGTTTTTAATGTATAAAACTTCTCATCTTTAGGGTAAGGATATAAAATAATGTTAGAAATGAAGCTTATACCCGCGTGACCTTCCTAATACTTTAATAAATCGTAATGAACACATATTTACACTAAATCTCCATTGACTTAACGTCCGCTGAAAGCTTTATCATTGTAAAGTCTTAACTAATATCTCTGATATATCGTTAAATGGTCTAAAATACGTGTTAATATACAATATTGTTCAAGTTTTACAAATACAGTTCACTGTAACCAATTTGAGTATTTGATTTCTATAAAAGGATTTTTTTTTTGGTTCATAACGTAAAAAACGGGTTTATTGTCAAAATACATTAAGTTCATCAATATTTCATAATTCTAGTCGTTATTGTCTTTTGTAATAGACTTCAACTTTCAATGTATTTAAAAATATATTTATTATTGGTAGTAAAATCTTTACTTCTTTACATTGTGTATTCTTTGAAATCTTCATATTACATGGCCTTGAAAACTCTATATAGCTTGTCAATCTTGAGTTGATCAAGGAGTAGACATAATTGACGTATTAATAATATCATCAAATTAATTACCATTGTGTCTAATCCTCGTTAACGGGACCAAAAATATCCTTATTTAAAAATGTAAACAAATCTTAATTTGTTTTGAACTAACTAGTCGATATGAAGGTTAAATTTAACTTTAAAAATCTTTCAATATTTGTAGGCTGGCAACATAGGTGGGTTTTCTCAAAAGACAAAAGATAATAAATGATACAACAGTTTTCATAATTGCAAAATTAAAAGAAAATAATTTTTTACTTGAGCGAAAACCAACTTCATCTTTATCGACTTCATAATCGTTAACTTCCGTGATTAGAGTTCTTTAGATCGCAAATAAATATATTGGACATGGCCATATTTTGTATATTTTAGATCCTCGATATCTTGTGTAATTCTTTAAATTGTATGCTCTGTGGAATACTTACTTATATTAGATAAATACGAAGATCTAGGGTGGCTTTCATGGTAATAATAATATAAGTCTCTACACATCAAACGCTATAGAAATACATCATTGGTCAATCCTTAGTTTACGTTAAAACCAGTATACTTATATATGTCACAGGCTAGTACCTAGGCTAGTAGTTACTAGGGATCTTTCTCTGGAGGTTACCATACTTCCACGATACTCTAGAGCCGTCCTATCACGTGACCTTGTCACCCCGTTTTTCTGTAGCCTGTGGCAGATTCTTGGCAAAGGTTTCCCTCTCTCTCTCTCTTCATCGAGAATTATAGACAGTATCCGACCATCATAAGCGACAGCTCTAACTTAATCCCTTCTCATATAATTCTCCATTCTTTTTTCAGAGGGAATTTTAATTGTTTACAAGTAGCTATAGCCTAGGATTATATCTTTCGGCCTTTCAAACCTAAACCCTTAAGCATTGAAGTCATTTCGTGACGTACATCTTAAAAATCAGCTTCGAAACGTCTTAACAACATAATAGAATTAATTAATTACGCAATAAAAGCTATTTATCAAAACATTACGTACGAAGCTCCTTGAACGAAACCACAGCGTTAGTAAACACGCTTTACGTGTAAAATAACGAAATACTGATATACTAACAATAATAGAATAATAAAACACCAATATACTAACTACGTTAACAAATATAATCCGGCGATTTGAAATCGCTACCGACACACCCACGTCCTTAAAACGAACTCCTCTTTAAAAAGATTCCGCTCCTATACTATCTACAAACCAATTAACTACAACGCCGCCAGTTACCGGAATTCTCACCAATAATTAAGATAACGTAAACTCCTCCGAATCCAACTACAATACTAACGACTAATCCTAACGACGATAACTTTGAAAAAATAAAAACGCTAACCTTTCGACTAACCGACCAATTCTTTCAAAGTTAAATCAAGCTTTTGAATATAAAACTCTACAATATTATACAAATTATGTAAAGACTAGATATTTATAGGAATAAAAATTACTTTTACACTATTATATAATAATTGAAGAGTTCTACGAAAACCGTTATAAAAGATTATTACGCTTGCAGTAATGACAAAGATAATCACAACTCCAACGCCTTTATAAAAAACTTTACATACATTACTACAACCCAAATGCAACAGAAACTATTATTGCGCAACTGAAAAACTTGAAACAAAACGCATGTAAACAATTATACGTATTTATTAACGCTTGAAAACCCCTCCTTACAAAAACTAATGATATAACTTCAAAATCCTTCGCTAAACGCGCTATTTTAAAAATTCTAATAACAATATATTCACCAACGTATTATTCCCCTATGATATGCTCACGAATTATTACAAATAAGTCGCCCGCACCTTCATTATCAATAAACGACTCCATAACCTTTACATTTGATATAGTGACGCCAATTATGTTAACAATACTGATGCTGGTAGTGTTATTTTTAATAAGAACGGTGACAGCGATACGCCCGCTTGCGATAACTAGAGAAATATTATTATAATCGACGTAACCGCTTTTCAAGTCGATACTAAACAACGCGCTACCTTAATCAACTACTCAGAACTCTTCCTCTGTAAGAAACTTAACTTATACCTAAAATAAGACGCTGATAATAATCTTATTCTCAACTACATTCTAAGTCATGCGCAATGTCCAATTAATTTTAATACGAAGACTCATATTTATACCTAAACCAATGTATACATTGACCTTAACTTTACTATAACGATATTATCTTTTGGTGAAAAAGCGTAATTTGTATAGATAATCGCGTATGAAAGTTTAAAAAACATAAATTCAACTTGATAACCCACCCTCAACTCGGGTATAGCTCCCCGTTCATAATAAATATATTTCACAATTCTATTTAATTTATCAACACTTGAAAAAACATAAATTATCAATGATATAACACTATAAATGAATAGTACACCTCTCGATTAAAATTATCGCGTATCCGTATCTCACACCTATAATTCGGCGAAATTACCCGTCTTGTATTTTAAACTGAATTATAACTTTTTCATGACTTATTCAAATATTGACTTCGATAAATACCGATATTAAATTCAAGCCTATATCATTTCTCACTTATAATACGACTGTTTTTAAGGCAAACTTTAGATAGAATACGAACAAGGAACTTAGATCGTTTCAAAATTTATATTACTCCTGGAATGAATGAGTAACCACCGTATATGAGAAAATAGTTTTAGACCGGCACAAAACAAAGCTAAGTGAATTAACGCCGTCATCTTTAATATTTCATTTTGTAAAACTTAAGGATAATAAGTTGCTATTACGCAGATTTTCTTTATTTCCCTTAACGGTATTCACAAATTATTAGCCCTGAAGTCAAACGTTTATGTTAGCGACAAACTTCCGTAAAACTTTAAAATGTTCTCATTATTATTTAACGAAAACCTGTGAAACAAACTACTTCGTTATTGTGTTGAAATCAATTACGAAATTATGATTTAAAAGGAGAATTAAAAATAAACTTTTAAAGTCCTCCAAGGGCCTTTATATAATTTATTACGCTAATACTTTTAGGTGTTACGAAGAATATTAAGCGAATTACAAAAAAAGTTCATATTCTTGTTAATAAATTTTGAATCAACGTTTCCATTCTTTTCTTTCAAGAATCCTGAAAACGGTTTACGTTTTTATATCGATTACCGTAAATCTTATATCATTATGAATTCCAACCTTTATTCTTTCCACTAAAGTCAAAAAACCATTCGTAAATATTGTACAAACTGACCAATTTATTGAATTCTAATTGAATACCGTTTTCCATAATTAACGTATTAAAAACAGCGAAAAGAAAAAGACCAGGTTTCGTATACTTTTTAGACTTTTTGAATAAAATGATATCTCTTTCAATCTTTCTGATATATTAATTGTCTTTTAAAGGTATATTAATTAGTTGTGACGCCCATTATTCGTCATTTTTTACTTTGTTTGCCTGAACGATATTTTAGTTCATTCGAATAATTCTTTTCATAACTATAACTTGATATTTAAATAAATTCTGAATGTTTTCAATGGCGTTAGTTAAGAAGTTAATATGTTTCAATTTAAATTCGTAAATTTGAGAACTAAGTATTTGGTATTTATCAGTAAAATGGGAATCAAGATACGTATAACTTCAGAGAAATTACAAATTATTAGGAAATGAATGACTTCTATGTTGATAATTAAAATACAAGTTTTTTTCTGGTTTTCACATTTCTAATAGTCATTTATCCAAAATTACTTTAAGTTTACCGGTCTCTTCATTTTTTTAACCAAAAAAGACGTCATTTTCCGTTAAAGATACAAAAAAAGGCTATTTTTAAACGACGTATACTTTTTTCCGAACCAGTTTTCGAATATTGAAATCCCAACTGTAATATCATGTTCAAATTTAACTACTCTAGTTAAGCCTTATAAATTTATTGACTTTAACGAAACGATTATTACATACTATAACTAATACTATACGTTTACTGTTCAATATTTATTACGCAAAATTATATGATGCACGGTAAGGATTAATTCAAATGAAAATGTATTCAAAAATATATAATATGTAGTTCCGGATTACAAGCCGTTGATTTATTAATTTTGTAAATTCCAAAATTCAAAGGGTGTATAATTACCCGACGACTTTTCGAATAGCAAATCCGTCAATCGGAACGATTTTTCGAATTTAGTGATGAATTAATTGAGAATGAGGGAGCTAATGACAGGAGATCCGATATATATTTTGACAAAATCAAAATATACGAGGAAGTCTTTCGATCTTCGTCATTTATCCCGGGAATAACAGCTTTTACGTTTCGGATAAATTTTTGGTGAGCCGCCTGCAAACGTAGAGGAATCTCAGCTAATGATTGTAAACAAATATATTCCTAATATATATATATGTTTTACTAACATTGACTTTTAAAATCATGAAAATGTTATCATTATCCGAAAGATTACTGACTTCCATTAAATTTATATAATATATATAAACTACCGTAGTTTTCCTATCGGTATTTGTATTAATTATGACTTGATATTTCAGGTTATTATAACGAAATATTCGGTAAAAGACGATAATATTTTATAGGTTTTCAACCTAATTTTTATTTTTACTTGTGAATCCTATATTACCACGCTAATTCAAATTAAATACGATTTACCTTTGACTATTTGCTCGTATTTTAAATTTATTAGTATTATTTTATTTAACTCATTTTTCCAACCCTAGTTATATCGTACGATAAAACGTTTTGACTGAAAATACGATATTTATGAACGAAAACTCTTTTGGCCATGACGTCGAAAAGAATTTTTTCAACTTTTATTCATTTTAAACAACTTTAAAACGGGCTTCTCACCAACTTTATAATCGATTTTCCTATAAATCAACTAACGACCCACGTTACCTTATTTATTAGTATGAACTAATCAAGTAAAATCGTTATATCAAGAACGATAAATACCATAAATATCGAAATTCACGTGAAGTGTTTTTCAAATTATTATCAACGATTTTGGGGTTTTTGTTTCAATTATTACTAGCGACCGAGATTAGAGTGAAACCGGTTGGCTTTGAAAGCATCTTTATAATTTGAGAAGTATAAGGTAACGTTTAAGTACCTTATTCTACCCCGAAACAAATATTACTACCGAACGCGTTAATCGAAAGGTTTTAATATACTAAGAATGTTTCTTTATTTATACCTCATTCCACTGTAAACTTCTATTACCCGGTTTCTAATTGATATTTAATGATACAAATATTATTATTATTATTATCAATATTAACCTATTTTCATAATATACGATTATGACATCAACTCTATTTAACCCGTCTGGTATTTCATTATCCTAGCTAATCATTTACATATGAAAGCTGAAACTTCTATTTAATATATCCGCGACGTTACGAAATTCTTATACCCCGTATTGATAATTATGAAATTGTATATAAAAAGGCCGTTAATAAATAATGTTCCCTCTGAAAATGGTTTCGAGTATAATATAACGTTCAACGTTTTCTTGAAAATTACTAACCTAATCAATTTTAAAGAGAATTAAGCTCATTTTATGATAAATATCGTATTATACGTATCCGCAATTTCTATATCCTTAAATTTGATATTCTGGGTAGAAAATACCTTTGATATCATATTAACTAATTTATTCGAACCGTTTACGATCCGTTTCCAAACTAACAAATCCGCGAGTAATAACTGCATATTATTAATATTATTGGTAATAACCGCAAAACCGAACTTGAGTTTCATATCGAAGGTATTTTATACACCTAAAATAAACCTTATGTAAACCATTCCCGTATTCATAACTCCGCAAAACGATAAATTTGAATTAAATTAGAAGGTTACATATACACAATCAAAAATTCGGGTTTCAACTTTTTAAACACCACAACTTTCGATACTTTTGAATCATGTTATGATTCGGATAGAAAAAACGACGGGCCTTCACACTCAACCCACAGGCAAACCAAAATTAATCTTATTCTTTACAATTTACTAAATTTTTCAGAACCTCCATTTCACGTATTATAATTAGTGGGTTAATTGAATTACGTAGGTTATTAATAACCTACATAAATTAGTAGCAATAATAGGTTGATAATAATAATAGACTAACTAACTCACCTTAATGAAGTGAAAACCAACATGGGTTAATAATAATAATAGGTTAATTAACTTTCTTAGGTTAAGTTCAAATAATAGTTTTTTTAACCTTCATTAGTTAAAATAGCTAATAGTAATGGTAGGTCAATTAACCTACGTTACTAACTCACTTGAATTGAGATACCAAATAATGATATTGAGCGAGTTCACCTATGTAGTTTCAATGGTAGTATTGGAAATATTAATTCACATTGGTTCAAAACGCTAACAGGTTTTTATACGTAAATAAATAATATAAAAAAAAGAAAGGAGAAGGGGGGGGGGTTAAAATACATCGGAGGTAATATTATAAGCTAGTACTTAAGCTAGTAGTTACTAGGGATCTAACTCTAGCGGTTACTATGCTCCCACAATATTCTAAAGCTATCCTGTTATATAACCGGATCACCCCCCTTTTTATAGCCTATAACGGTTCCTTGGCAAATTTTTTCTCTCCCACTCTTCATCGAGGATTATAAATAATATACAACCGTAATAAACGATAATTTTATCTTAATCTCTTCACAGTATAATATACTTTTCAATACGTTAGTTTTACTAACCGGCGTATTTTCAACCTTGAAATCTATAATAGGTTTTCATGAATCCTAATAAAAAATTATTAAATATTATATGTAATCTGCTGTTTATTACTTTCAATAACGGTATATCAGTTGAACTAATATCCTGATTTTCCTTGAATTCAATACCGTTTATCATTATTACAACTCTTTTTTGCAAGTTTCCTATATTATATTGAGGTATACAAATTAAAGTCGGCTTTTTTTCTTTTTGCGCTACCTACATAACCTCTAATATAGGGTCGTTTACCAAGTATTCATTTCAATTTACCGTATTAACAGTTGATGTAGTACGTAATAGAAAAGGTTTTATTGTCCAAGATACGATAATTCTTGACGTCGAGGAATATACTAGTTAAACCTGAAATACACGCCATTATAGTTCTGATTGAAAACCGTAATTGGTTGCAGAAGCTTTTATAAGTGGCATTCAAATGCCATGAAACGTATTGAAACTCGTTAACACCCATAACAGCTATTCAAATCTACTCATATAATATAACTTCTTTAACATTAACTTTATATATAACTCTTATGAACGATGTACTTGTTAACGTTTTAAATTAAAGAGATCTATTGGTGTTTTCTTCTTCTCAACTATCATAGTTCTTTATCGTATGGAAACCAGACTTACATAATATTGAACGAAATGAACCTATTATTCGAAATAACATTTCATGCTATCTTAAATCTATCAAACATTTTTAGAATTGAATGAAAATATCAAATACCAATCATAGATAAAATCGGTGAAATTCCATGGGCCAAAAAAGTAGAAATTTAATGATCCAACTTCCATTAATTTATTATTATTAAATAAATTCATCATTAATTTTTAATCATATTTTAAGGTTTTTCATTAGACTAATTTTTATTACTTTTGATATCCAATAAATCTGTAAAACGTTTTTATCTAGAATTAATCATTGAATTTATTTTAAATGATGGGTTATTATGATCCTCTTTGAAACTATTCTTCTTATTATTTTTAAAAGTGCGTTGGTAGGTGATTCCATAATAAATCTCTCCAGTATATAAAGTCTTGTGGTCAAAGTTGTGATAGACTCACGTGTGTATGTGTATTATCTTGAGCAATAACAAACTCAATAATGTGAAAGGTTTTTCGCTATCTCGCTTTTAAGTCTTCACGCGATTACTACTTGATTTTTCTTCGTGATCTAGCCTTTATTACTATAACAATAACTTGCGAAAAAGTATTGGATTGCTTCAAATTTAATTTCTTGAGTCGCATTAGCTACATTTGGTTGGTGCAATCATTTTTTTAGAACCTATATTTAACGTAACTTATTTGTGGAATTCGACTAACTAAAGAATCTGTGTGCTTCTTATTGCCGAAATTTAAGGAAAATATATTTAAGGTTAAATTTTGAAAAGGCTTGAGTAATTTAAAGATAAAAAATTAGACCTTCAAAATGCGTATATGGGAGTTTTTTTTTCAACAACGTCCTTTACTTGAAATCTAGGGTAGTTGAGGAATTCTAAAAAATACAAGTATTTGACAAGGTTGTCCATTAGGATACATTTCTGATTAGAAATAAATATTCTTCATCTACGTACCTCTATCCTCCACCTTACCTTAACAGCCCTATTTGATATTTTCCACATATCTAAGATCTAATCATCAAAATTCTTCGTGAAGTTTTGGAAAACTTATATTCAATAATTTAAACTGTTAACATTAGAGTTGAGGATATATTAAACAACGAAATTTATTAAGTATTCTTGACTAAAGTTCTCATTAATATCCTTGAATTATACGTACTTATTATATTCATTAGCGAATAGAAACCCAAATGCTTTCATCATCCAAATACAGGTATTATTTGCTGGTTTAACAATTTAAAGTTAATCTCAATCAATTCGTATTGCTTAAAACTTAAGAATTGTAACCGAGGTTTCTACTACAGCTTCGCAATTAACTTGTTATTGAGACTTAATAATTCATTTCGTTAGGCTAATTTAGATTCTAGGTGTAAGACTTGGTAGAATAAGACTATGTAATTTTATGATGAAATTGTTTAACTTGGACGATTCAAAACTATATCACTTCATAGTCCAAGCCTGTATAACCTTTATGCATAAATTTTATGGCTTTGGGTTACATTTTCAAATGACGGCAAGATGCAAAGCGAAATTATTCTAAGATATAATTCCAAATAACTTTTATGTACAAACAAAAATAGCTTTAAAGTATAACCCAAAATAACCTAAAAATGTATGATTGAATTCACTTGATAAATAGTATGGTTAGGTCATCGTTAGTTAATAAATATATGAAGGGATATCTTTATAAGTTGTTGATAATAGAGGTCCATTGAAATTTGTAATAGTTAATAAAAGGGAAAAGGGAAAGAAGTTCCAGGTATGAAACTACTAAGGTAAAAATAAATTCATGGTTTATTAACCATAATTTATGTGACTCGTTAGGTTACAAGATCGTGCATATATAACATAAATAAAATAGAACATTTTTACCGATTAGATAAGTACTAACCTATAATATTACGTCTCGTCTATTCCCTCCCCCATGTTTTTTTCAAAAGAAAATAAATGAACCTAATAATGGAGTCAGACTTTTTACCTTTTGTGTACAGTATACATACTCCGAAACGCTTGAAATCCATGGGTCATTTGCCAAAATGATTACATCATACCAATCCCTTCCATCTTTACAGGAACTATCGCATCATAATGAAAATACCCGCCAACTGACCTGTAAATATAACGAATAAGTAGCCGATCTTTCACTATGATTATTTGGATTGTTAATACTTTTAATACGCCGCCATACATGCTAAATAAAACCATTATTTTCGATAATAATCCGTGCTAATGGTAGAAAACTTTGAAATCCACCATATTAGCTAAACCTTCCGACAACTCCCATATTAAATTCTTATATCCACTATATTTCACAATTATCTTCCTTCACAATACCTCAACAAAGTTATAGCAAACGACTTGAATCTTATCATGTATTTATGAAGTTCTTCTAAAGTAATACGTAAATTTAACCTCGCTATTTAGACCTTACACCTTCGAAATAAACAGCTGGTAATTTCTTATTTATCAAACGTAGAATGATAAATAAAGACGCCTATAAACTATTGCATATAAATTCCTAGATATTACGTTTCCGAATAGGTAAGTCTTATTTTCTGAAACTTAACTCCATAGATGATTCATTACTTCGTATAAAACTAATTTAGCTTTTTAAAGAATTAATTATTTTTGTATTCTTTAACAAAAACTTAATGTCATTATTTACTTTGAAACGCCAAGATTTTATATTCCATTTATTCTCGAATTCTTTCATTTTTTAATGTTAGGGTTACAATTATTTGAGCGATTATTGTAATATTATGAAAGCATTATATTAAATCTTATATCTTTATACCGAACCTAATATATGGAATATTAAAATATTGTGCCGATGAAATAAGGTTTAATTCAAAGTTATATTATACGAAAAGTTGATAAGTCAATCATCACCAAATTATTTAAAAGCAAAACACTGATTACCATACCCAGATCAAACGGTTTATATCCAATTATTTATGTGATAGCCGCGTACAAATATATAGAAACTCTTTGCTTCGCCCGCTCAATCAATATATTATTTTTCGGATAGAAAACGGTACTTAAATACTCTTTTACACGCGCTTAATATGTTATATAGTTGTTTACTATTGCTCTGGCAAAGGTTATTGACTTGATATTAGTAATGAACCAACAGCTTCAAATAAGTTTCGTTTTGTATTATATTCATGAACTGAAATATAAGTGCTTTATTGACGAGGTTTGTAGTAATTATGGAATGACGGGAATTATCCGATTTTCCCACAGTGAATCAACTATAACTTTAACAAAAATCTTGTTTTATAATAGATGAAAATATGAAATGTTGAAGGAATATTTTTTTCCTGTAACGTAAATAAATTATTTGTTTGTATATATAATAATTTCTAGACAAATCATGGATACAATGTGAACAAAATTGAAAATTCATCCATAATGGTTTCTCGATTATAATATTACGTTTAGAATGACGAATGATATAGAAATTACAACTAATGTATATAAGAATGATAATGAACATATGATGGGTTTAAATCTAACTACGATTGTTAAAACAGAGTATAATATCATCCTTCATAATATATTTTCCAATTAACCCGTTAAATACAAAGTGGTTTTAAATGTAGATATCTATGGGAAAATTACTTGTTTCGGTACAAATTACTCTTATTCAAGAAGGGAACTTCATGTTCCTACTAAGAACCATATCTTAATTGCCTTCAAAATCATTGTAAATCAATGATTCATTACCTTATAAAATCTATTCATTATCAATAAGTAATCAAAAACATTAAATATTGAAAACCCATATGACTCCATAGACTGAGAGAAGGTAAACATTCGTTTCATAAATTGAATCGACTGCTTTGTAATTTTCACCTATATATTTATACCGTTCACCCTCGAATATTTTGTACTGTAGACCGATCACCCCGTAATACTATCTGGCTAATTGAAAGACTATTTTTTCGACTAAATCATTATTTGGTTTTGACAACGGGCGCTTGATTTTTATTAAGTTCTTCAAGTTTTTGTAATCGACAAAACCGGTAGAACGAGTTTCGATATCGTTTAAATTTGTATTTCAAACTTTGAAATAACTTCAAATAACTTTGAACTTCCTACCATAAATCCTGTACTTATATGCATTGTGTAAAAAACGTGGAAATTAGTATACATGTACGTATATAACTTTATAACTATTTTTATAGTCAAGAACCATAACAAACTTATCAGAAGTAATTAACCTTAACGATAATTTCATATTAAAAATTCTGTTACTATTGGTTATATCATTACGTAAATTTATGAAGAAGACAGTATAGTATTCAGAGATAGTGGTAAAAAGATGCAAGTTCTAGATGAAGCATCTAGAGAGTGCATGCTTTAAATAAGAGCCTATAAGCTTTCACTTGAGCTATGATACTTTATCATGTACTTCGCTAGCGCACTTATTCACGTTTACGAATTATAGTGATATTTAGTAATATTTACACTGATAATCTTAATATGTACAATTTAGTAATGATAATGTAATTTATCCAATGTGTCATTTAAGTATTTAGTAGTATAGGTGGTATAAGCTGTAATTTGTTCTGGAAAGTTAAAAAACCATGTAAAGACGTAATTGTCGATATTACGTGTTATAAAGTTAATATAAATTTGTGTATCGCTGTCGGTTTGGGAAAACAATCTTTTCACTCTCTTTTAACAATTCGTTACTATTTTTTTGCTAAGCTTCTAATTTACTATAGAACGTTCTTGCACTCAATTAATCATTTACATCACGTTTCCGTGTTTTTGAACAAGTTTCACTTATTCTATATAGTTTATCTAGCTAATCACCTAAGAAACTGTGTCTTTTTAGCGTGGTGGCGCATCTATGTTATGGAGGTTACTGCCGCCGTTATAGGAGCCTTGATTTGTAGCCATGTTTACCGTTTCATTTTTTTTCCAGGCTACCTTTAAACCTCTTTTCTTTTTTTTGCCTTTTTCCCATTTTCTAAGTTATAACTATAGTATTAATATAAATATTAATAGTAATAGCTAGAGTGGTATTAATAGTCTAAGGCTATAGACTTTATCTTTTCGCTGTGTGTAGAACAACCGTTTTTACTTGTAGCGTTTGTTAAACATCGAAAGTGAAATATTGGTTAGTTGTAACAGGGTGCTTAATAATTGTATTCGAATCGTAATATATTTTAACCTTTGTTTCTATAAGGTGGATATAACAGCACGGATACACCGTTTCAAGGCGTGTTTCATTAGGGTGTATTGCGATACCACTTTGATGCGTAAGGATTCAAAACGACGTATTAAATTAAGAGCCCCCGGCCCGTTTATGGTTACGCCTTACGTTTCATACGTCTTATTTGCTGTCATAGATAAGTTGTTTCGAAAATATTATTAAAACGGTAGCGTTTTTTCGTGTTGTTATTTTTATTCATGGGGCGGTAACAGGTATACGTTCGTGTCATTAGTGTTAGGGTCGTTTACAAATGCGTTCCTACATGCTAGCTATATATACGGTAAGTCATTACATCTTTTTAGCACATAATTCATGGCTTAACTCTATTTCTCATCCACTCTTACAATACATAATACGGGGTTTGGGTTTATTTCTCGCCAGGTATTCAATAAGCGTCCCGCGAAGATCATTACCATTATTATCTCATGGTGCTTAGGTTTATGCCTGTATTATACAGAAAAATTTTATAACGTCATGACATGACATAAGAAGCAGGGCAACCTCAGATAAAGACTAAATTTTGAAAGTAAAATTTGTAATATAAAAGATAAATGATTTCTTTAGAAAGTGAAATATGTAACGTCAATGGTTAATAATAAGGCTAGAGCGTGAAAAATAAAGAAAGATTCGTAAAAAAAATAAGAAAAACGTTTCTTATTAAGAGTTGAGTTTTACCAACATTTTAATAACATTAATGAGAAGATCATTCATAAATATAAACGCTTTTAATTTGTTATTCTAAACACCTTTAGTTATTATATTTGTTAGATTTTATCTTTCGTAGATTTATCTCGGTTTTTCATTATTTTCCAGGTGTTCATAATATTTTCATAAGTTTATAATATAGATTATGTAGCGTTTTTTTATTTATAATACCGAATTGAATGAAATATTCGTATAGGGAAAAATAATAAGTATATATTATGAATGGAAGGGTTATTATATCAATGTTTAATACAATTTTACGAAATATTATCCTTATGATAATGTTGAAGTTGAAATTTTCGAATATTTCATGAATTTTTAAAATAAAAACAGGTTATACAATTTATATACACTTGGTTAAACTTGAATTGCCGATATTTTTGCGTAGGAAAAGTTTATTTCCATTCTATGTTTTATTACTAATAACGAGTATGAACTATATTTTCTAATTGTAGTCATTATTATTCATAAATAAGTTATGAGTAAAAAGGAATAATTTTGTTATCTGTATGATAAGGGATGTGTAACATTGATCACATTTCAGATTTTTCATTGGAGGAGTTTATTCATCGTCTGGTATTTATTATTAGAATATTTTAATTAATATTTTGTAGCGATTATTATATTAAATCCCGCCTACGGTTATATAATTCATATAATCCAGGCCTTACGTATGCGTTAATATCAGTATTTGTTGGCGCGTTTGGCATTGGTTAAGGTTTGAAGAATGCGTAGGAAGGTATTAAACGTTAGAATTAAGCAACGACTCGTTGGTTATGAAGTAAACGATTAAGTTATAATATATTTTTTCCGTCGTTATTGTACCTTTTTACTATAAAGTGATTTTTTTATAAAGTTTACTTGTTTTATCTTTTACTTTATGGACGAGGTTTATAGGGATGATTTTATAGTTGTTGTGAATCTTTGGATAGAAAATTTCAAATTGAAAAACGCTTTATTCAATCAAAGTAGTAATTTTCTTTTTGGTTGGATTTACAAAAGATTTATTTAGGTTTGTTATAATATCGGTATGACAGAGTTTCATGGTCAGTTTGTGGTTTGTCTTCATTTTTTGGATAATAAAAAAGTATGAAATAAAGGTTTTAGGGCGCCTTTTATTTTTGAACTAATTAGACGTTTATGTTTGTATTGTTTTGGTTTTATTGGTCTGTGTTATTAGTCTTATTTCTGTGGAGATAGGTATATATGCGTTACCAGAAAGTGTATAAGTATTGATAGAGGGCCGTTTTTGTTGCCGTAAAAGTAGGGTGATTGTCATTATTCGGTAGGTGGTGTTTTAATATTTTTTTTCGTCTACCTCTTTCTTTTTATACTCCCTTATTATTATTTAACGAAAGGAATTCCTATCGTTCGGAATGTTTTTAAATATATCAGGCCCATTAACATTGTGGGTTTTCTAAAAGTAGGTTTATTTTTCCTTTATTCTTTAGACTAGAACCTTGGGTTAAAATGATATATTTAAAATATTTTTCTCGCAAATATTTTTTTTTGTGAAGAACGTAAAGCTATCAAAACTTCTATCATAAAATTCTATTTCTGAATCGTGGTTTATCGCGGTATTGAATTTGTATGGGCTTTAAAGTAAGTATTAAGTATGAGGAGAATAGGGCCAAGTTCAATCGAATCAAATATATTGTTTAAAACACATTTGGCAATTTTCATCATGGATTGCATTGAATTAAAAATTTTTAACCCCTTCTTTAAAAGTATTGTATTTTTTTTTCAAGTGGTTCTGATATCGTTTATATTTTTCGATATTTCAAGATGTCTTGATCAGTGTTTCCTTATATACGTTGCCGGTTATTTTAGTTTTAATTTGTTATTTTCTAGAATTGAATATTGTTTTGGCATTGTGGGCAACTTTAGTCGGTGGTTTATGGTAAACATCCAGTCATTAGTCGATTAAAGTATTTGAATCATTTGTTATTGAAGTGTTTCGTATAAATTGGGCAGTTTGGGAAGACTTTATAATTTTTATTACGTACAGGGTGATGTTTCCGTTCATTTATACAATACGGATAAAAATTTCGTAATTAAAGTTAATATCGTTTTGTAAACGAAGCTTCAATCTTTGAAGGGTTTGTAAATTTATTCGGTATTTGTAATAAAAACCTTTTATAGTTTTTAAGGTATCCTTTTCTATATTAATGTGGCTTGTTGTTCGAGAGAGTTGTAAAAGGATTTTTGTGGTTGGATACTCAAGTCGTCGATTTAAAATACATAGTTTTGGTTGTGTGAAGTAGGCGATTTCGATCGTTTGTGCCTTAGAAAAACCAACGGTATTTCAAATTTAATTGGAGTGGGATTTACACGTTATTTGATACTCGTAGGAATTAATTTATTGTATTTTTTACTTGAATATTGAGTTTGTTCATGTTAGTTAACAAATGTATAAATACAATTTTCAAGTTTATTTACATAGAAGTCAATAGTCACAAACTGTGTGTTTATTATTATTTTTCCGAGTCACGATATTTTGCCTTCATCGAATACAATTTTACGATATTCTTTTAATTTAATCGAGTTGAAATTTGAGAAATTTCATCGTAACAAAGTTGAATTATCTTTTTTCAGCGTCATATATTTCCGTTGCGACGTTATTTAGTATAATGCCCTTTAATCGGTTTTTATACCTATTGAACAATATACATTATAACATTGTATAGGCGGGTTAACACTTAGTTATAACTAGTTAAACTGGCTTTATATAGAAATGATATATCTGAGAAACTTGTAGATCTACGTTTCTTTGTTTCTTTATATCAGATCGTTGAATAGATTTCGGTTTTTTTCCGAGTCGGTTTTCTCAAAGCTATATTCGTATGGAAAAATTTTTAAAAAAATTGGTTCTTCGGTAATCAGTTGCATAAGTTGTTCAATATCCTTTCGTTTGGTTTTTAAATAGTTAATTAGGTTAGAATTTTCGTTTAACGCAGATTTATTCATGTACCGGATAATTTGTTAATCAGTAGCACACTTTGTCGTAAATAAAGCATCGTTTTTGGAAATTTTAAGCTTTTATATTTCTTTTCGAGGGTATGATGGGCCTAATTTACGTAAGAAGCTTTATCTTTTGTTTTAGGAGCGCCTGTATTGGTTTTCTATTTATTGATAGTTTTCGGGGTTTGATTTTTAGCTTTTATCTCTTTAATATCTTCATTGAGGGCTTAAATTAAAATTGGTATTTTTCAAATATATTTTCAATCGTCGATCCAAAACATAGTAAATTGTTTTAGTAAGGTTTTTATTGGTTGAACTTTGGACGTTGCCCTGTTTTCGATTCGAATCGGTCGAAGTAACAGTAGTATTTTCTGGACAATTGGTGGATGTGTTGTTTTAGGTTTGGCAGACTCCTAGCCGGTCTTCACTCTGATTTGTATGGCTAATTGCTTGGCTTGTGCACTAGTATAAAGTGAGCGGATACTATAATAGACTTCACGGTAAACCCACAGAATAATACACTTCACTTCTAGTCAATGTAGCCAATTTTACTATAAGTAAAGTTGATTTTTTTTACTGCAATTACTACTATTTTAAGATTAGCAGGGTTTTTTTTTTTTACATATACGCCAGTGTCATCAACCAATCGTTTCTGGTTTCCACTCAATTGACTTCTCATTTACTATCCAAAACCTTTTCCATTTCATAATTGAATTAACCTTAATTTTCTTACAGTTCTTAGTTCCGACTTCATCAATTTCTCCAAATAAGTTTTTCGTTATAGACGAATGTAAACCTTCAACTTAACTATGCTAATTAATCTAGTTGCAGATCTCAATAACCTAAATGATTTCTAAGTTACTGAGGCACCCTCATTCACTGGCACGTAACTTAACCTTACCAGGTGCCGTTTAAACGCAACCTTAGATCCGGATAATTAGCCTATTTCTATTCATAAATATTTTAAGATTCTATTTAGTGTTGACTTTGTTTTAATATTAGTCGAATTATCTTTTCTATTAATCCATTTGAATCTTTTTATCTCTTTACCTTCATGAGCTTTACAAAATGCCATTACATGGATTATTAGGCGTTTTTTGCTAATAATTCCGAGTTTCGAAGAATATTAAAACAGTTTTTTTTTAAATCGATATAAATCATTACCGGGATAAGATGAATTTGAAGCTATATGATAACAATATTAAGGTTTTTACTGTAACTTTAGGCATATATAAAAGCCGTTTATCATGCTGTAAATCTTTAAATCTAATACGTTCCAAGTAATTCTTTTATACTTCACAGAGTTTTAATAGATCAGATTTCGGCTATCGTTGAATTCATATGTTTATAATTTGTTTCATTAACAATTGTTTTACAAAGACCTATTTATGACTATAAGCTTTTGCTTTTTGCAAAGATACTATCCCTAGAAATTATTGATTTAACTTTCAATAAGTTAATCGAAATCATATGAATTCTCTGGTTGGGATTTTTTTTATTTACTTACTTAACCTTTATTTCATGGATTCGAGTTTTCATCCGCTGGATTTTACGCTTATATCTTAATCGAAAAATCGTAGAAAATGTTGGGTTAATAGAAATTAGCGATATCATTATGATAGGTGCGTTATTCTGTATATTTGTAGGCCTTAATTACGTTAGTTTGGTTAATTGTGGCTAGATTAATGCACTAATCTTTTAAACGGAAATTAAGGTAAATATTAGTACTGTTAACATTATATTTACGAATAAACTATCCATTGAAGTTTAGGTGTTTACTTTTTGCCAAAGTCAAGACCAGTCTATAGTTCCAGAACTTTAAGTATTTAATTGCCTGGTAGTCTGATACCATAAATCCAATAGTTTCTATAAAAAAGGTATCAACAGTTTGAATATCTATTGAGCCGAAATTCTTTTCTTACGTGAATAATAGATACGAGTCGTAGGTTAAAACATTTATGCTGAACCTCAAATTAAAGTTCAATTGGTAGATGAAGAACCAATAAACACGTGTTTCGGCTAATTCATACAGTGGTTTAATACATCTTATAACCGTTTCCAGGGGGTATTTATCGTGGAGATTTTGCGATAGTTTTAGTAAGACGATCCTTTATAAATTAGATACTAATTACGTTTTATCTTGGGTCATATGACGGTTATTAAGAATGAACTTTTCATTAGTTTCAGATAGGAAACGTATTGTTAAAGCGATTACTAAACTTTGATTTATCTTTAAAATCGTTAACAATTACGTCGGTGCTTTGATTTTACATTTATTCCTATATTTTTCATTCATCAAACGTAACTTTTCATATAAATTTCACGTAATGTAGCCTTTGATTTCGTTTACAATCCTCGACTAGTCAATCATGATATTTTCGTTTTCAAGATCAAAGTCTCCTTTAAATTTAAATTATAAAACTTTTCGAATCATAAGTCCATTCATCTTAATTCTATCGGGTTTTTGTTTTTTTTTTTCAAAAAGTTTATTGGAATCCTTGATAACTTTTTATACCCGGAGCTTAATAGCTAAGTTTTGGTCATTCTTTTTTTCCTATTAACATAAATAGTATTGTAAATCTTTGCCAATAAATATTCCCTATCTTTAATGTGTTTCCTTTTTAGTAATAGGATGCATCATCAACGTTTTGTCTGTTTATCGAATATAAGGGGAGGGGGGTTATGTTAATTGATTAGCTTAGCTTAGAAATCTTCATCGCTATCATTATCGTTAGTCCTCTTAATATAGGATTTCATCCAAGTTGTACGGAACGTTGTTAGACCATTCATAGTTTTAACAACTACTTTATGGTTAGCTTTATTAAAGATTTTAAATAAAACATTCTATTCGCCTGGCTTTTGTTATATTAGACCTCCGTTTTACAACAGCTAGGGGAGTACATTAATCTTCGTAAAGTTGTTTCTAATATTAACGATGCTATTGATTTAACTCTATGCTTATTAATTCAATAATTCCTTTAAGACCTTATCATACGTTACAAGCTTCTTTTAAATACTTTCTAATAATGGAAATTCACTCGTTAAATAAGAATATACTTTAAAAACCAGTAACGTTAATACCAAATCGTCAAGGCGTACAATATCATTTAGACCCTTCACTGCTATCTAAAAACGTGCCTTCTAATCCATCAAACTTTTAATTTTCAAGGTAAAAATATCGTACGATTTATGAAGTAGCGCATATGTTCTTTGAACTTTTTTAATACTTGAGTAGGCTTTAATAAATACCTGTTTATACCGAATCACCATCATTATAACATCCGTCTCAAACTCTATTACTGCAAAGTTGATACCAGTATCGTAGATAACGACATTTGGTAAGCGTAAATACGTGTTAACTCAGAGTATATTCAATGTTTCTCACGTGTCTTTCGTCGATAAAAAATTACGGAATTTGAATTCGTAAAAAAAGGTTTCTGAATTAACAATGTGAAAGATGGGCTTATTCACTTAATAAACCAAATGAATAAAAATCTCGTCGATAAAATATTTATCATTGTTCGATGTGAATTTAAATTTTGAAAAGTCTTAAATATATATTTATCAATGGAAATGAAGATTTACAATAGCGTTTAACACAAAGTATTCTATATATATATATATTTATGAAATTAACAACTTTATACACCTTATTGACAGCTAGGTAATTAAAACGATGCTACAATTAAAACATCTTCAACTTCATGGAATTTAACACCATCACCTTTGCACCTTAAATATAAACCCAAAAATGCCCCCATTGGGAAGAAAAATGAAACGTTTAGCCGTTTTTAATCAGTTTGTTAACATTAAAGTTAACATTGATACCGAAGATTTTTATATCTTTTAATTAAAGGAGGAATGAGGTCAAGAACTTGAAAATGTGAAACGTAATTGGCTTAACAAGAGTTGAAATAGTTCTCTTTTGTAATAACAATAATATTTTTACCAAAACCAAAGCCAACTTTGAATTTACTAATATTTTAACAATCAATCTACATAATAATAGTACTTTCTCTATGTATTACTATATACTGCAAATAACATATTGTTAAGTATTTTATTACTCTTGTGTCTGGTATAATACGTTAATATGTATAGTTTGCATAACGATTGCAAAGGTTAAAGGTATAGGAGGGTGCATGTTTTTGATCTTTAGGTAAAAGATAAATGTATTCACCATTTAAACGGTATAAAAAACGTAGTTGGTTCATGATTAGGTCACGTTAAAAACATTATTTTTATGCTATGTAATTTAATTAGGTATATAGTTATCGTTAACAGATTGTTTTCCTTCATAGTTTGCGATAACTTCTAGGTAGTTTTACCTGGAAGTATTAAGGTACTAAATCTGATATATTATCTGCTGTTTATAAAGTTTAGTTGAAGGGCAACGAATTAATTAAATATTTGATTTTTCATAGATCTAATACCTTTTACTACTTATACGACGATATTTCTTTAGTTAATAAGTCTGCTTAAGTTTTACCAGAGTTCTTAATATTTTTATGCTTATAAACTTTAGTGTAAAAATCTCAAATTATATGTTAATCATTAGGTATGTTTTTATTCACAATTGAGGTAATATACTATTACGCGGTTTTTTTTATCACAATCGCGTAAATCATCAACTTAGGGATATATACCAACCTAATTTGGCG
Source organism: Anisogramma anomala (assembly GCA_038502455.1). Lineage (NCBI taxonomy): Eukaryota > Fungi > Ascomycota > Sordariomycetes > Diaporthales > Gnomoniaceae > Anisogramma > Anisogramma anomala. Next base: position 3,098,885 of record JASMMZ010000004.1, on the reverse strand, counting down.
CACTGATCATTATAGTTGTAAACAAAGACTTTAATTATTTGAAAAATCTTTTACAAGTGACATTTACGCGTTATAAATTTTATTTGAACTTGCTTACGCCCATAACAGCTGTCAGTATTTACTTTTGAAATGTAGTTTTAGTAATATAGACCTTTTTTATTGCTTATTGATATAACATTAACTTGTTATATATTTAATTCAATACATTTATCGGGTTGTTCTCCTTGTTCTTTTTAATTATTATCGTTGTTTATCTTGTCATAACCTAATTCGTATGGTACTATATAAAGTGGACGTTGTATTTCAAGTGGCTTTTTATGCTATCGTATATCTTTTGGAAGGTTTTTACTCTCATTAGGAAGGTTAGATAGTAATTTTTGGCGTTTCTTGAAAGAATATTATGAAACAGTAAGTGAAAACTGAAAGGAAAGACCTCTATTTACTTATAAATATTCAAAAATAGTATTATCCTTGTGTTAAGTAGGTTGTAAGGCTTCCCGTTATACATTTTTTACGCCGTTGAAAAAACTAGCAAAGTTTTGAAAAAGCTTGTAATTAATATTTACTATTTAAATAGGTTTAGAATGAAGTTCGCGATAGTTATCCTAATTGTTGACAGTACTTCTTAGTACTTTCGAGTTACAGTAATAGTTGTAGTTGTCAATTGCATCGCCCGAAAGGTAAAATCCTGTGATAGAACCTATAGTGGTTTCGTATATGTAAACGTACTTACAGTAGGAAACTTCGCCTTAAGGCACTTAACAATTTTAGGGGAAGCTTCAAGTAATTTGATTGGTTTAACTATTTTAAAGGAAATTGTGAGGAGAAAGGGGGATTTGTTTACTATAATAAAGGGGTAAAGAAACTCAACGATTTTGTTTAATTAACTAATAGATAACGTTAATGTTAATTCCTCTTACTGTATTGACGGCTATTGTTTTACACGCTTTACCGCCGCTAAAGGCGTATTTCGCGTTGTTACGTAGAGGTGCTCAACTACCAACTAGATTAACAGATTACTTTCTATCTGCGTGTAAGAAATTTGTACCAATGAAGAAGTTAAAGGTTTCATTCAACTGGTGATTAGGGGTGGTTCATTCAAATGTTTGGAAGTACATCAAGAACCTTTAATAAAATTTCCATTTTTTCCAGTAATTTAAAGTCAATGATTTTGATTTTGATTCTTAAGTTAATCTAATTTAAATAATATCGTTTTTATATCTTTTAAGGTTCGGTATATTATGTAAATCCTACGCCTTTTAACATTTACTTTATATTTGGTATTAACTGTTCATTAGGTCGTATTCTACATATTAATACTCCAGTAGTTACAGAATTTACCGAAACTTAAGACAATGCGTTGACTACAGTTAAAGTTTTCACCGATGTCCATATTGAAGATATACTAGTTAACGTAATTAGTGAGATATATTTTAATTGAATACACGTCAATGTTCTTAAACCAAAGATTCTCATCTATTATTTTGAAAAGATAGGATCGAGGGTTATAATTGTTTACGTTTTGATAGCGTCGGTAACGACATCGATTTGATTATTTATGGTAGTCATTTTGAAGTTTTAGTTTAGGCGAGGGAATTTGACGATTTGGAAGCGTACGAACTTGGTGTTTTTTGTAAAGGGACTTGTCGATTTGGCGTAGAGTCGTATGACATGGATTTTTTAACGCGATTTGATAATTCCTGGTATTTTTGGCTAAGAGTGGCAATTTTAATGTGTTTGATTAACGATTGTAATGTAAAAGAGAGGGAAAAAGTAGTGTAAAAAGAAATTTTAAGATTAAGAGTAAAGTAAGGTGTATAGAGTAAGATCTAAGGTTGTTTATTAATATTACTTATAGTTAAAATTTATAGCTTGTAGGACTTAGTCGATGTTATAGTAGTAAAAAAGGTAGCAGTACTAATTCATCCGTTTGTTAATTTGACGATCTTCGATACTTTCAGCGGTTAATTTTGATGGTTTTAAGAAAGATTCGTGAAGATTTTTTGGTGTTTTTCAAGTAGCGATACCGTCGTTACCTTTGGATTGCTTTTTTGGATTATTGAAATTCAGTAGTCTTCTTTACTTACTGCCGTTTTGTACTAATTCAATTCGTAAAGGCTTTCGTAAGAATCTTTCTTCTGCCTTGATCTTACCCAAATCATAACCGGAAAGTAGCTTCTTTTTCTATTTTTTCAATCTGTGCTTTATCTAATAAGCATTAATCAATGTTGGTAGGACTTTAAACGTTGTAACGTTGTCGATTCGAATCGGTCGAAGTAATAGTAGTATATGTAGCCAAGTGATAGATGCATTGTTTTAGGTTTGGCAGACCGCTAGATGGTCTGCACTCTAATTTATATGGCCAATTTATTATCCCATGCCCTAGTGTGAAGTGGGCACATACTATACTTCACTTTATAGTAGACCCAAAAACAATAAAATTAACTTGCAGTTAGTGTACTTAACATTTCTGTAAGTAAAGTTGACTTACTTTACACCAATTACTGCTGTTCCAATAGTTTGCATTCGTAATTTATACGTTCTTATCCTTAGCCGTTTCAGTTACAAATATTAATACAAGGTTCGTTTGTCAACGTATCGAGGTTTTAAGTAATATTTTAAGGCTTATATAAAAAGCTTTCAAGTCTTTTTCAAGCTTAAATAACATAAGGTTAAAGTTCAGATTTCTATGGAAAGCTTTTATAATTGTTTAACTAAATATTTCGTAGACTTTGTATTTCGGTTCGAACGTTGTTTGGCATTTCCTTAATTTTGTTGGCAGGATCATTATTGCCTTGTATAGCGATTTTTCCGTGTTATTTCGATGGTTTTTAACGCATTTCTATCTAGTTCTTATTTAATAATTTTCACATGATTGATAGTTAATTTATGTATCGAATTATATTTTTCAATATTAGTAACACTATATAAACGTGTTTAATTATATAAAGTAATATATGTACCACATTTGAATTCAATCAATGATGATATCAGATAAAATAATATTAAATTGGATGATTTTCATATTTTTAAGTGTTTAATATCGTACGAATATTATGATTAAATATATCGTATGGCTTTATATTATAATTCTCGGTTTTATTTTATAGTTTAGTGAAATATATAAGTTTCGTAAATTTGTTTTTGTTAGTAAGTAATTGATAAGGCTGAAGGTTATGGTATGTCTTATAACTCATTAATATGGGTTTGCAAAGCTTGTATAGCCTTTTATAGCCTTTTATATTTTTACGGAATCGCTGTTCTTTTGGTTTAAGGTGTTTGCAGCGGGGTTGAAAAGGGTTTTTCTTTTTCAACTGGAGAGTGACTCGACTTATAGTCGTTTTTAAGGTATTTATTACAGTGGGTAAGTTTCAAATCCAAATGAAAGATAAATTTTACGTGTTTATCTCTTTTTTTGTAAATGTTTCCTTAAGTTTCGTCAGCTTTTTGCGAAATGCAGCCAATTTCATCGAATATTTTTCGCTTTGTGTGCGGGTGGTGCTCCTATATTGTAACTTATTTCGTATGTTTTCGACAAATGTTTTTATTACATTCCGGCCACTAATTTTTTAAAAGTTTGTTTTCAATACTTTTCGATTCTTTTCATTTGGTAGTTCATAAAGTTATATCGTGTTAATTAACGTTTTTTTGTTTCACCTGTTTTTTCTACTGGTCGTATTGATGTTTTTATTTCGTAGTTGTATTCGTATTATTTTCGAGATTAAGTTATGTATTGTATGTTAAATTTTCAACGCTTAATCCTATTTTTTCAAAATCATGGAATATATCAAGTTTTTGAGTCGTTTTGTAATAACGAAAAATAATATTTGTTATTTATGTATTTATCGCCTATAGTTTCGAATATTTTACCCTCGATTCGATTATATTATTATATACAGTAGAATTGATAAATTTTCAAATGGTTGTTTTTTTGAAGCTTCATATATTTGAGTAAAGTGTTGATAAATTCGGTAGTTTCTTTCAGCTTCTTATTATTGATGTTATAGTTACAAGAGTAAAGTTGTTTTGTGTAAGATATTATTTCAAATGTAATATAATAATGAGGTTTTATTTATTTTTGTCATAATGTAATTACAGGGGTTTCAAAATGAAATAATAAAAATAAAAGTGTGTAATACGTAAATAAAAGATAAATGGAATGTGATAGAACTTCTTAAATGGTGTGTTTAATGTTTATAAATATACATAAAATGTAAATGTGATTTAACTAAACGATTTAAATTAGTTATCAAGTGTTAATAAGTTTTTATTAGCTAAGTCGTTAGTAAATTTGAATGTCATCAGTATTAAACTTAATAGGCAGTATATTAAGAAAAGTTGGGGGTTGGATATCGAAGTGAGAAGTTGTGTATGAGAGTTAAGATGTTGTGTAGGAGCGTCGGGTATTATTTTGGGCGCTTTTAGTGTTTTTATAAAAGCGTTAGATATTGTTTAAGGCGTTTCAAGTGTTGTTATAAGCGTTTTTGAAGTTGTTTTAGTTTTCGAAATGTGTGTAAGCGATTACCAGACCCGTTTGAAGTAGTAATATCATTTTTTTAGATAAGTTTTAGTAAAATGGTTTGAGACTTAATAGCTTGCATGGCCAATACGTGATAAAACGCTTTCCAAAAAGTGTTCGGATACGTTTGAAAAACTAACCGAGTTGAGACTTAATAGCTTGCATGGCCAATACGTGATAAAACGCTTTCTAAAAAGTGTCCGGATACGTTTGAAAAACTAACCGAGTTAATAATAACATAACACGATTTTCAATAATCAAAAGATAATGATCGAATGAAAAATATCGTATTAAAGTTTTTCGTTTTCAAGTTACTAAACGTTTTACAGTCTTTTTATGCTTATACGTGGTTTTTGTAAATTGTAGTATTAAAATACGGAATAGTTGGGACCGTTATAATATCTTATTATAGGTATTTCACTAAGGTTCGTTTCTTCTTTCCTAAGTTATTTGTAGTTGGTCATGTCAGCTATTGATTGGTGTTGGTTAGGTTTTTACGTTAACTTATGAAATAAATAGTATAGAATTGAAGATAATAGTAGAAAGATGTAAGTGCCAGAAGAAGCATCTGGAGAGTGCACGCCTTAGATGAGAGCTTATAAGCTCTTACCTGGGCTGTGATACTCTACCATGTACTCTGCTAGCGTGCTCCTCCACGCTTGCTAACTATAGTGATATCTAGTAATATCCACACTTATGTTACAATAAGCTCGAAAATGAAGAAGCGTTTCAATTACTTAAAAAGACCGATTTCATTAGACTTTTGACAAAAGCGAATCCCCCCTTATATTGGGTTATTAACGCGTTTCACCATGGTAGAATACTGTTCAATGCATTACCAGTCGAGATGTACCAAATCTCAAAAGCTACAAACCCTTATTACCGTTCTTGTTCATACTTTCTCTATGGAATTTATCATTCGTTTCGTTACTTCAGGATGGGCTATTTTTATCATATTATACTGCTCATCTACTGGGGATGAGGGGACGAGGGGACGAGGGGACGGCTGTGTAGCGTTCCCTGGGACCTGCCATAGTAGGGTTGATGGTGGTTGACACCGTGGAGCTAGCCAGTCCCTTATCACGACAGAACACGGAACAGGCCATGTGCTATCCTCGAACAGAGCTGTATCAGCTCCGGATGCGAGAGGATGACGCCCCCGAAAGCTGTCACGGTTATCTCCGTGGCCTGATTTTGGCTCTTTTGCCTGCCTTGGCCAGGCCACCTGCGATGGTCGGACCCACCAGCTCACCCACGTCTTGGCTCCCCCTCCGGCACCGAGCCAGGGGTGATGCAGCAGCACGAGCTACTGCAGTCATCCTGCTCTCGCTCAGCCCGCACATTGACGACAGAACCCAGCTGGAGAATGCGGCCATGCAGCGGGTCGGTCACGTACCAATCAGCGGCCGTGGGCTGGTTCCCAGACCGTTGTGCTGGGCGCTTGTGCCACACCCCACACACACAGCACACAGTACTCGTGCACGATGGCAGGCCGCTGCTGCAGCTGCCATGAAACGGGCGGGGCACACTTCCGCATCTGGCCAAACAGTGGAGCGACGGTCCCGCAGACACTGGGCCGTCGGCCGTCAGCAGCATCTAGACATCTCGTCCGGACAGACCTTGGCGTCGACACGCTCGACACACTCGACACACTCGACACAGTCGACAATACGCTTTTTCCACCACTACTTGACGTTACTTTTCATGCGTGGTACCAGGTCTCTCTTCAAGGTCGATGCTTCGTTCACGGCGGCCACCCTTCATAGCGAGCGTGGCGATGGCGGCACGGCGGCCGCTTGTAGATCCATGAACTGACATGTTCTGTGACACCCAAATCGACAACCAGTGCCACCCAGTGCCACCCTCGACAACAGTAATCGGACCGCTGCCGTGCGTGTGGCTCCACGACTCATCATCCCGCAGACAGGCAGTGCCTCGGTGCCTGTCAGTCAGCCTCGAGGGTCCTCCCGCCTGCAACTGCGTGTCAAGCCCTACGGTAATACAGTCTCCACCTCTCTGCTGGCCTTCGCGACCCCGACATTGTGGATGGCCGTCCAGCCCTACGGGCGCAGCATGTCCCACCATGCTCGAGCACAGTCCCATGTATGTGCGCGTCGAAGCAGTGCGACCCCAACCAAGAGGGAGACCCATCACAGTGTGAATGCAGCCGGCAGACGGCGATCCGCTGCGTGACAAGAACGAAAGCAACGCTGCGGCTGTTGAACTCTGAACCGTCCTTTTGTCCGGACCCGGTCCTGGCCCGTTGTTGCGTCGAGGTCGTCACGCACGCGCGGGAACATACATCATGTGCGGTACCCCGTATCGTACGCGCTGCTGTCGATTTCGGACCCGAGAGGTCGGAAGCTTTGCACAAGGGCCGGCTCGGCTCGAGGAGACCGAGTCAGGCAGGCCCCGCCTCGGCAAACTCTACTGGAGCATCGCGGCGGTGCAGCAAGCTTACGGCGGCAGACAGACCACCCCCCCCTTCCCTTTGGGCATCAGGTGCCTTGGGAGTCTTGCTTGTAATGCATCCGGCCCGTCTCGGCGCAGATGCACGCCCTCTGTGCCGCCGGACATCGTGACCCGCGCGCGGCTGGTCGCGTCTCGAGGGCCGTCCGTGCACGAGCGCTCTCCCACGCCCACACACAAGAGAGGCACGAAAACGGCCGAGGTCGCTGACGCTGCTGACAGGCCCCTTTCGCCACCTCCGCGTCTCACGACAGCACACGGGGATCTGCATGTTTTGTGACCGCGGCTCGGTCGGGCTTCCTCAGCCTTACGGCGACGGCACCGTTGTTGCGTGGAGGGGGAGCCCCCGCGGCGGCCAGCCGGGTGGGTGGTTCTGGCGCAGCAGGAATGCCTTCCCTGCCCCAGGCCACCACGTTTTCCTTTTCCAAACGCAATGAGAAAAACGAAGGGCCCTTTCATGGAGGACAGCATGCTTTATGTATTTCGATCATGTGCCCCACCCAGCTCATGGACCACCAGCCATGCCTGGGAATCCAGCCCTCGCTCCGTTGTATGCCAATATGGTCTCGTCTATTGTTCGTCCCTGCCGCGTAGAGTCCGAGGGCACGCACGATGGGCCACTGTCGTTCCACTGTTTGGTAGGCCGCGCGCGGATTTCGAAAGGGTGAAAGGCTTGTTACGACTAAGGACTATGTGTTACAGGCTGGTGCCTGGGCTAGTGGTCACCAGGGATCTAGACCTGGCGGTTGCCATGCTCCTACAACGCTCCGGGCTCCTAAGCGTGCCCTCCCTTTAGTCACGTGACCGAGCCACTCCTTTTTACTAGCTCCATAGCAGCTCCTTAGCAGGGGTTTTTCCCTCTCTTTTTGATCGAGGATTATAAACAGTATCCGATCGCCTTAAACGACAGCTTTAATCTAGTCCTTTTATATATAATTCTCAATATTCTTTTCCCGATGATGTTTTAACTACTTTTAAATGGCTGTAACTTAAGGTTATATTGGAATTGTAATAATTGCAGTACTGTAAGTTGACTATACTGACTGCAAGTTGAGTGTATTGATTTGTAGGTCTGCTGTATTGACTGCAAGTCAAATATAGTATGTGCCCACTTTGGACTAGGGCACGGGCCAAGCAATTGGCCATACAAATTAGTGTGCAGACCGGCTAGCGGTCTGCCAAACCTAGAACAATACATCCACCATCTGACCACGCAATACTACTATTACTTCGATCAATCGAATCGACAACGTTGTAACGTCTAAAAGCCTACCAACACTAATTAGAACTTATTGAATTAAACACCGATTGACTAAGTAAAAAAAGAAGTTACTTTCTAGTTACGCTTTATGTCAAATGATGGCTAGGGTAGAGGAAAGATTTTTACGAAGGGCTCCTACAAATTGCGGCGGTTTTTACGGAAGTAACTAGAAAAAAGTTATAGGTTGCGGCGGTTTTTACAGCAACTTAGAGGTAGCGACGGTATCACTATCGAAAATACTGAGAATCTTTACAGATTTTTCTTAAAGACGTTAAGATTAACTGTCAAAAGTTTCAAAGTTCGGTAAGTTGGCAAACAGCTAAGTTAAAACTATTATGGGTACTACTACTGCAAGAAAAACAACTAAGTCACACGGCCAAAACAACAAACAACCTTCGCTCTTTACCAATAGCAAACGCCTTTCAACCTTACCTTTTACACTATACATTTACCCCTACTATACTTTTCCACTTCTCTTACGCCAATTTAATCGTCAAGTTGACTTTTCTGAGCGAAAACACCAAGAATCGTCAAGTCACACTAAGTAAGCCACGTCGCGCGACCTTAACATCAAATCACCAAGTCATTACATAACTTTATGCCAAAATACTAAGCTCATACGCCTAAAGACCACTAAGTACCTCGCCTCACACGTTCTACACGTCCCATACAAACCAAAACATAAGATGACATTCAGTTAGAAGTGTATAGAGGCAATTAAAGCCCTCGTGTTCTACTTTATTAAGTATTCTGACAAAATATTATAAGGGTGCGATGTTGACAAAAAATTAATGGAAAAGTACCTAACCAACTTTATTGGCTCCTATATCGTCAATCATGATAAAAATAAAGAACATGACCGCAGTAATAATATTTTTATAAGTATCGTGACCTTTTGAATAACTAAATAATTCATATGTAGAAATAGGTTTAAAAAAGTATTAAGGCAAAACTAAAAGAAAAATTTTGAAAACGAGGGATTTACATACCAGAAAACAACTTTACCAAGCTAGCAAAAACCTTCTTTGACCTGGCTTAACTTAAGGAATACCCTTGAAAACTCACGCCCTAAATGAAAGTATATTAAAGAACTTTAACGCCCTCATACACGTTTCAAGAAACCTCCTATTTACTCATAGCTAAGTTAGGCCTCTTTACGCGTTAATAATAAAAAATCTATTAACATGTTCGGTAATCCATCACCTTTACGTAAAAGCGCCGAGTACGCTCTTAACGGTGGCAAAACACGTAAAGCAGCGGCCGTCCACGCAACCAAAAGTATTAACGTTAGCGCTTTATATGAGTTAATTAAAGAAGATCATGAAGTTTCCTAAAGCTTTCAAATACCTATCTCTCCTTAGTACTTTAATTAACAAGCCCTTTAAAAACCTTTCCAGGGTAGGTTTACCTATATACTAAAGCTAACCACAGGTTTTACTATAGGACTTTACCCCTCGAGTCAAGCTATTATTAATTGCCCTTGAAACCGTGCCTTGGAAGCTCTAAGACTTAAATTGCAAAGAAATTCCAAAGAAGACTGGGATAATTATCGCGACCTACCCCTAAAACCTATTAAAGTGGTTACTATTAATTACAAACTTCTTACGGACTTCGCTAAAATGTGAAACGATACCAAAAAGTATAATAGGAAGCCCTATAACCTTTTCAATACAAAGATAATTCCTTTTTTAAACATTAACAAGTAAATAAAGGTTCCCCTTTTTATTTTCACTTATTATTTTCCGAAATCCTTACAAATCACGCCAAGGACTACTACCTAACCTTTCTAATGCAAGCAAACACCTTTCGCGAAGTTTATAATAGTATAAAAAGCCACTTTAAATGCGACGTTCACCTCGCCTAATACCATATAAACTGGGCTACCATGTGGTAAAATATAATAATGGCAGGAAAGAAAAGGAAATATCAATAGATATACTGAACTAGATGTTTAACAAGCTAATTTTATATTAACAAATAATAGGAAAGGTTTATTCTCATGAAGCTATACTTCAAGAATAGGTATGGATAATAATTACAGGTGTTAACGAGTTTAAATACGCTTTATAACGCCAAGATACCACTTTCGAAAGCTTTTTTAACTAGTTGCGTTCTTCGCTTACCATTATATTAACGCTTATACCGAATTCGCCTGCTATATACCCCTAAACCGACAACTTCCCTGATGTCGATAAAAAAACCCTTACAATAGTTAATTACGTTGGCCATAAATATAGCTATGAGCGCCTTTAATGCTTAAGGTCTGACCTACGGACTACAAACTAGAAGCAACAGCTATGTTGTAGCTAATAAGGCTAATATTTAAGCGGACCTATTACCCTTAAACACTATCATCGTAATAACAATAAGAAATATTAGATTTATAGTAGGTTTGGTTGTTAATTTACTCGGCACCCACCTGCTAAGCGAAATAACAAAAAGGTAATATATTATATTTAGTACCTTACCACTTTTAAACAAGACTACTTAAATCATATTGTAAACTTTGAAGGCAATGAGCCGATTTACAGCGACAATGCCTCTAAGTAGATTAAGTGACATAAAGATACTATTCTTAACACAGCCCAGTAACTAGCCAACTACGTTTTTTTGTATCGTTTAGGTAATAAAAACCATTACTTTGACCCTAACCAAATCTTTAACCATTTACATACCTTTAATTTTCGCGATCGTTGTGCCAACTATACGTTTTAGGATATTATACTAGACATAGAAGCAATAAAGTACTTAACAAAAAGCTATTTGTGATACGTGGCACTGCGAAAGTAAAATACTATAGCTATTAAAATTGATCGTCAAGACACTGCCAAAACTAAAGTTAACTTCAGTTTAGGCGAATAATTATCGTCATTAAGGACAACTCTAATTTAAACTGTTATATGAACAATAACGTTTTATATCTTTAAACCCTCTACTTGTTTACTTCTTTACTTAACATATATAGAAACCCTTGAAATTAACGTTGATGTTAACGTAAACAAACTAGTTAAAAACAGCTAAAGGTTCCCCTTCATCTTTAAATGGGAGTATTTGTGGTTTTATCTTTAAAGCACTGAAGTAGTGGTAATAAACCTAACGAAGCCTAGGATACGTTAACTACACCGGCGCTTTCACTACTAAGCCGTTAACAAACTATATAGAGTCCTAATTCTGTAGTATATAAATATATATAATATATTGCCTTAAAGGCTATTAAAACGCTGTATTACCATGACCAAACATATATCCAAGCCACCCAGAGATATAGATTTATATTGAAAAAACGATAAAGATTTTAACTACGAGATCTTTATTAATGTATTTTACTTCAATAATAAGCTTGTTGGTAGACCTTAGACGTTACAACGTTGTCAATTCGATTGGTCGAAGTAACAGTAGTATTGTGTGGTCAGATAGTGGATGTATTGTTCTAGGTTTAGCAGACCACTAACCGGTCTGCACTGTAATTTGTATGGTTAATTGTTTGGCCCATGCCCTAGAGTGAAGTGTATCATACTGCACTCGACTTATACCCAATGCGATAAATCAGCACAAAGCAATACACTTGTAGTACGGTTAATTTTACTTATAGTAAAGTTGACCTACTGTACTGCATGTAATACTATTTCAATACTAGCGGTTTTTTAGTTTGTGCGCGTACGCCAATATAGTTGATTAATTTTTTCCAGTTGGTGCTAAATAGCGGCCTCGTACCCCTTGTCAATTCCAATTAAATTCTATACTTCATTACACTCAATTGCATGCAAATTGACTCGATTTAGCTTTAATTTCGCTGTTACCCTCAAGGTCCAAGTTTATTAACTCCTACAAAAAGTTTTTTCGCTATAGCTTTTCGAAACGTTAATTGTGCCACTTAAACGGATTATCATTATCAATCTCTTAGCAGTCTTCCAATTTGCCAGCATATTCCTATCCGCCGTCACGTAATTTGAGCTTTTTGGGCGGCCTATTTACGTAGCCTTCAATACGTACAGTTAGCCTATTATTATTTACAAACTTTTCCAGAGCTATATTTAGCGATGCTTTTGTTATGGTATTAGTAGGATTATCTTTGCTATCGATTTATCGGAACTCCTCAATCTTCCTTCTTTCGTAAGCTTCATAAAGTGTTATTATGTCAATCATCAGACGTTTTTCACTGGTGGTTCCGAGCTTTAAAAGGCATTCGAAAAGGTTCCTTAAGTTAGTATAAATTACTACCGGGATAAGAGGAATCTGTAGTTTCCTGGTAATGTAGTTAAAGGTCTTCCACAATTCCATACCTACGTTAAAGCCCACTATTATTCCATAAACCTCTGATATTAACACGATTTATGTAATCTTTTTGTACTTGACAAATAATTAGTAAATTAGGTTATCAATAATATTAAACTGATTTTCCTGCCTATTTTCGTTGACAAGAGTTATTAAAAAGCCTATTTGTAAAAATAAGTCGGTATTATTTGTAAAACCTCTATCCGCAAAAATTATTAATTTGACCAATAAAAAGTCGATTAACATTATATTTATCTCACGGTTTAGGTTTCGCATTTACTACTTCAACCTTTTATTTAGTCGATTAAAGTCTTTATCTGTTGGTATTTATTCTTGAGTCGTAATAGATAAATCGTATAAAGCTTCCGGTTGGCATATGGTAGTAATATAATTACTTAGTACACGTTATTTTAAATACCATTAAGCCCTAGCCTTATTAGTTTTGTCGATTATGGTAAAGATAATGCTCTAGCCTTTTTAACGAAAGCTTAAGCCGGCGTTAACATTAAGAATTCGAATTAACGATTTATTCAAGTTAAATTGGTTTTTTTCCGTTAGTTTTATCATCGACTTACAATTTCAAAACTTAAAGTTCTCGATCATCTGCTATTTCATTGCCATAAAGCCAGCCGTTCCAACGAAAAGGGTATCATGAGTTTGTATACCTATCATACCAAAATCCTTCTTTTGTATTACCAATAATTATGGATTGTATGTTGACGATTTTATTGCTAGACGGGATTTGAAGTGCAACGTATTACCATTTCTGGAAGGTAGATGGCACGCAGCTCCTACAGTAGTTCCAGGAGTACAATCCTTTTCAGATCTGTTTCTGACTATATATAGGCTTGCGTAATGTCACGATCATCAAGTGTAAACTTGCCTTTAGTCCTGGTTAACAGACTTGCTACCATGGTAAATACTAAGCGCTGACTGATCTTCTAAATCGTTGGCAACTATATGATGATCCAGTCTTTGCCTTTATCACCGTATCCTTAAGCTATTAGTCGTGACTTTTCATACGATCGCCACATGGTTTTTCGTTTAACCTCGTAGATAATCCTCAACTTAAAGATTGTAACGTTTGTATCTTAAAGGTTAAAGTTGGTTTTCGGTACAAATTATACAATATCTCGAATTAATAGGGCATTGATTTCGATCCTGTCGTTTTCCTTAAAAGGTTTACCGAAAGTCTTACTAATTCTTTCTGCCCTAAGCTTCATTACTAAGACTTCGTTATCCCTCTTTTTCCTACTTATTTAAATAGTATTATAAATACGGCCCGGTATATATTCTTCATCTTTAACGTTTCCTTTTTTCCTCGAGGGTCGCTTGCGTCGGTAGTATTTTATCGGTTTATTAATAACGGGTAAAAAAAATTCGTATTAACTCGATCGTTTTTCTTGGGAGGCCCAAGGGTCTTTATTTTTAGTACCCCCAATATAAGGCTTAGCCTAGGTGGTTCGAAAGGATATAAGGACGTTAATAGTTTTAATACCTACTTTAAAATTTGTGATACTTAATATCTTGTATATCCCTTTTTATTTGCATGGCTCCCGTCATATAAAGACTTTACTTTATAACGGCCAAGTATGTACGTCGATCGTTAAGGGATCGTTTTTGGTATTAAGTGCGTTATTGATTTGGCGGCGTGTCTATTTCCTTCGTAGTTCTCTTAAAGCTTTGCTATAGGCCTTAATACGTTCTTGAATACTTGCCGAAGGCAGAGATTCACTTGTCAAACGTGGTTACGTTTCAAAGACTAAAAGTGTTGACATCAAGCCGTCAGAACCTACAATGTTATTAAGGCCTTTTACTACCATTTATAAGCGTGCCTCCAGATCCGTAAAACTTTTAATTTTTAACGTAAGGATATTATACGCCCAACTAAATAAGGCGTATGTCTTTTTAACTTTTTCAATACTTTTGTGGGCTTTTACAGGTACTTATTTGCACTAGATACCCATTATTTTAATATTCTTTTGGAATTTTACCGCCGTAAAGTTGGTACTAATATCGTAGATAACAACGTTAGGTGAATCCAAGTACGTGTTAATCCATAATGATTTTAACGTTTTCCACGTATCCTTTGCCGAAAAGGACTTTAAAAACTTAACTCAGTAAAAAGAGGTTACGAAGTTAATGATATAAAAAACAAGCTTATTATTGAGGTAAAATATATAAATAAAAATCTTGTAATTAAAGTCTTTGTCGTTTTTTAGTGTAAATTTAAATCTTTAGGAGGCTTAGATATATGTTTGGCAGTAGTAGTAAATCCTTTTAATGGATTTTAGGGCATAGTATTCCGTATCTTTATACCTTAAGGGTTTTAGGACTATGTATAGCTTGTTAATATCTAAGTGCTTAAAACGCCGGTATAGTTAACATATTTCCAGCTTCGTCAGGTTTGATACTATTGCTCTCAAACCTCAAAAATAAAACTATAAGTACCCCTACTTAAAGGCGAATGAAAACCTTTGGGCGTTTCCAACCAGCTCATCTGCGTCGATGTCTAAATTAATGCCGAGAGTTTTTATATCCTTTGAGTAAAGTAGGAAAGGGTTAGGAGACTTAAGGATATAAAACGTAATTGTTTTTACAATAATTTAAATTACTGTTATCCCTAATAACAATAGTTGTTTTTTTAAGCTAAAGCTAATATTGGTTTTACCCGTATTGTAACGATTAATCTTAGTAGCTGTAGTACTTTCTCTCCATTGTATCACGTATTACAAATAACCTCCTGTTAAGTAATTTGTTGCCCTTATATTTGGTATAATACCTTAAAACGTGTAATCCGCGTAACGATCGTGAAGGTTGAAGGTATATGAGGGATTAGGGATATGGTTAGGGTAAAGGTAAGGGTTTTTACCACTTGAACGGTATAAAAAGGTATAGTTAGCTAATTATTATATTACCGTATTAAAAGCAATATCTTTGTGTTACTTCATTTGTTTAGGGGTATTTCCATAACTAGGCTTTTTCCATTCGAATTTTGTTACTAGAATTAAGTATTTTTGTTCAAAGTAGTAGGGTATTAGATATAATATATCACTTTTCTGCTGTTTCGCTTGGTAGGGGGGTATCGAATTAACTAACAATTAGTTTTACCATAAATTTAATATCTTTTTCCACTATTACGACGATAGTATTAGTTATTAATAGGTTCGCTTATATCTCATTAACGCCAACATATTTGTTGCTTCCAATTTAGGGTAGAGGTCGATAGACCAGACCTTAGGCGTTATAGACCTCTATATTTGCGATTAACATAGTTGATTACCGCAAGGTCTTTTTTATTTACTTTAAAGAAGTTGCCGGCTTAGGGGTATATACTAAGGGAATTTAGTATACATGCCATTACGGTGGCAAACGAGGAACGTAACTGGCTGAAAAAGTCTTCATAAATAGCATTTGAGCGTTATAGGTGTATTTGAATTCGCTAACACCCATGACTATTACCCGTACCTGCTCGCGAAGTGTAGCTTCGCCAGTATGGGCCTTTCCTATTGCTTTCTGATATATTATCAACTTATTAAGTATTTGATTAAAAACATCCATTGGTGATGACTTTTTTTTCTTCTTTATCATTATTGTAGTCCACTTTGTGATAGCCTAATTTATATAGTATTACGTGGGGTAAACGTCCTGCTTAAAGTAGCCCTTTTTGTTATCGTAAATTTAAAGAAACGTGGTAGCACTTATTAAAAAGGTTAAGTAATAGTTTTTGGCATAACCTGTAAGAATTCTGGGAAACAGTGGGTAAAAACCAAAAGGTGAGACCTTTATCTACTTGCAGATATTTAGGAAAGGCATTCATCTTGATGTCGAAAAGGTTATAAGGCTTTCCTTTATACTTTTTTGTATTATTTTAAATTTTGGCGAAGTCTGTTATAAGTTTGTAATTGATGTTAACCATCCTAATAGGTTTTAGAGGAAGGTCACGATAGTTATCACAGCTTAAAATGGTGTTTTTTGTTATTTTAAGTCTTGAATCTTCTGAAATACGGTATTAAGAGTAATTGTTAGTCGCCTAACCCAAGGGGTAAAATCCTGTGATAAGACCTGTGGTAGATTCGCACGCGGAGTTGAATTTAAAGGGAAAAGGTTTTTATGGGTTTTGGCAATTAAATTGCTAAAGGGTAATAGGTATTTAAAGGTTTTAGGAGGCCTAACACTTTTATTTAATTAATTAGTGTAAAGTGATGACATTAATATCTTTGGCTGTATTAGCAGCCATTGCTTTACATGCTTTGCCGCCACCAAAGGCGTATTCCGTGTTATTACGTAGTAGTATTAAATTTC
Organism: Anisogramma anomala; assembly: GCA_038502455.1. Taxonomy (NCBI): domain Eukaryota; kingdom Fungi; phylum Ascomycota; class Sordariomycetes; order Diaporthales; family Gnomoniaceae; genus Anisogramma; species Anisogramma anomala. Next base: position 3,082,056 of record JASMMZ010000004.1, on the reverse strand, counting down.
TAGGTACATCAACAGGTTTCTTATCGTTAGTACATAAAAAGGCTTAACTTATTTAAGGTTGTAAAGGAGATACCCTAAAGCGTGTATGTAGGTGTTAATATTTCTTAACGGCTTTACCTTTACCTCGGGGATCCTATAGGTATTCCTTAAGTTAGGCCAGCTTAAAAAAGGTTTTTGCTATTCCCTTTAAATCCCTGTTTGGTATATAAATCCTACATCTTTTAACTTTTGTCTTTAACTTAGCCTTAACATTACGATAGATCATCCTTCACATGTTTGGTTTCCAACGGTTAAAGAATTCGCGAAAGTCTTGGAAAGCGTTAGCGTCGCGACTAAACTCTTACCCGGAGTCAGTTTTAAAAATGTATTGGTTAACGTAGTTGGTTAGGTAGGCTTTAGATAAGGCTTTATTAGCATTCGTAATCTAGAGTTGGTGGTCGTAATTATTGACGAAGACTAATCCGAAGTTTTTGATTGTTTTTTTTTCTCTCAGAGTTAGTGATGGCATTAAAGTAGACATTGGCGTTAGATATATTGATAGGCGTGTAGGGTGAAAAACTTGGTTATTTTTGGGCGTAGGGACTTGGTCTTTTGGCGTAAAGTCGTATAGGAACTTGACAACTTTGTGAGAGGTTGCGTAACGTGTCTTTTTTTTTGGCGCGGCTTGGTGTTTTAACTTGAAGCAGCGAAGTTGACGATTGGCGTGGTGTGGGGAGTGGGAAAAAAAAAAAAAAAAAGTAGGGCAAAGGTTTAATATAGAAGGTGAGATTGGAGGTCGTTATTAGTGGTGGAGGTTGATGGTTGTTGTTTTGGCATAGGGACTTAGTCGTTTTTCTTACGGTAATAGCGCTCGTAGAAGTATTGACTTAGCCGTTTACCAACTTGCCAAACGTTGAGACTTTTGACAGTCAATATTAACGTCTTTAAGAAATATCTGGTGAAGATTTTTTGGTGTTTTTGATAGCGATACCGTCGCTTACTTTCAGATTGCCATTGGAAGACTGGAATAGTACTTACAAAGGTCTTTCACAAAAATCTTTCCTTTACCCTGGCGATAAACTCAGAGCATAACCAGAAAGTATCTTTTTTTTTACTTAGCCAATCTGTGCTTAACCTAATAAGCACTGATCAGTGTTGGTAGGTCTTAGACGTTGTAACGTTGTCGATTCGATTGGTCGAAGTAACAATAGTATTGCGTGGTCAGATGGTGGATATATTGTTCTAGGTTTGGCAGACCGCTAACTGGTCTACGCTGTAATTTGTATGGCCAATTGCTTGACTCGTGCCCTAGAGTGAAGTGAAACGTACTGTACTCGACTTACACCCAATGCGGTAAGTCTACACAAAGCAATATACTTGCAGTAGGGTCAACTTTACTTACAGTAAACTTGGCCTACTGCACTGCATGTAATACTATTCCAACAAAGCTTGTTTTTTCTGTCGTTAACTTCGCAACCTATTTTTACGAAGCCAAATTCCTAAAGTCTCTTTCGGTAAAGAATACATAGAAAACACTAAGAATTCTATAGTTTAATACGTACTTAGGCCCACTTAACATTGTCGTTTATGATAATCGTACCAATTTTGCGACGACGAAGTTTTAAAAAGATGCCAAAATAATAAGTATCCAGTGTAAAAAGGTATCTGTAAAGGTTTACTAAAGAATTGGAAAGGTCGAAAGGGTACACACCCTATTTTGCCGAGCGTATAATATCCTTACGCTGGAAATTGAAAGCTTTACAGATCCGGTGGTACGCCTTTAGATAGCAGTAAAGTGCCTAAATGATACTATATACCATAAAGGTCTAGTGCTAACGTTGCTGTGTTTTAGAACGTACTCACATCTAATGAGTAAATCTCCGCTATTAGTAAATACCCAAAAACATATTATAGCTTACGAAAAATCTTTAAGGGAATTGCGAAAAAAATCGGTATGCCGACAGATTAATAATACCCTTAACACCAGTAACGGCCCTATAATAATCGACGTACTTACTTTACTGTTACAAAGTAAAATCCTTATGTAGAAAAAGCCGGGTAAATAAAAAGGCCCGTATGAAATCTTAAGTATCGTAAACTTTAAAGTGATTAGTAAAACTTCTAACGGTTTTGTATCTTTTTGGATTACCTGAGTTAATCTCTATATCAAGGCTACTAATAATAAAGACCTTTAAGTAAAGCGACCGAACTAATACGAACCTCGTTTACTCATTATCGATAAATCTATAAAACGCTGCCGGCATGGACGACCCCCAAAGAAAAGGGATATAAAAGAGGAGGAATATACACCAGGTCGTATCTACAATACTACTTAAGTAAACAGGTAAAAGAAGAATAAAAAAGACTTGATATTTAATCTTTAAATATAAAGGATTATTAAAACCTTAAGTAAACCTTTGAAGGAGAGCGATAAGATCGAGATAAACGGCTTATTAATTTGAAGTGTTGTACAACTTATACCGAAGGCTAATTTCAACTTCTAAGACCCGAATATTACGATCTTTAAGTCGAGGAATATCTACGAGGTCAAAGACAAAAACACAGGGCAACCATACGAAAAGTCACGTCTAATCGTTTAAGGATACAGCGATAAGAGTAAAAATTAGATATTTACGTAATTATTGACGCTTTAAAAGATTATCTAAAACTTAGTAGTTACTTTGGCAATAGGCTTGTTAACAAAGACTAAAGGCAAGATTACATTTAATAACTGTAATAAAATATAAGTTCATACGTAATAAATGACGAATATATAGCGAATCGTAGTACTAAAATTACCATAAAAACTAGGTGCTATCCATTCTTTAGGGATGGTAATACTATGTATTAAGTTATTATAAGGATTAGTTAAAGCAAACGTTATTTAGTTCTTGAACTATCTGTTGAATTTTAAATTACAGCAAGCTATAAAGTTTTCAATATACGACTCGTACCTATGGGCAACGTAAGAAAAACACTTTTTCCTAATAGGTATGTAAATCAACGATACTCTTTTCGTCGGAACAGCTGGTTATGTAGCATTCAAACAGCAGGAGATTAAGTATTTTAAGTTCTGAAATTATAAGCTAGTAACGACTTTGGCGAAGAGTAATTAACTTACCTTTAACTAATTATTAATCCGAATAATTAGTATTAACAATAGCCTTAATTTTAGCTAAAAGGGTTATAGCACTCATTTGGTTACAATTGATAAGACCAATGTAACTAAGGCCTAATGGTACCTTACACAATATGCCCGTAATAGTTATATTACTATCCTATATCAACCGAAAGGATCGTACTACCTATCCATCACGGTATAAGTATAAAATCCAATGGATAAAGACTTTAAACAGCTGAATAAAAGGTTCAAATAAAAAATGCGAAATTTGGATAGCAGGATTGATATAATTTTAATGAACCTGTCGAAGGCTAAGTTAATTATCTTTTCAGATAGATCTTTCGCGAAAAACACCGAACTATTTTCATAGATCGTCTTTTTAATAAACTTTATTAACGAAAAGAGGCGTAAAGACCAATTTAATATCATCGATAGCTTAATCTACTAAACCTCTAATAAAAGGATTACATAAAACGTATTAACTTCAAAGGTTTACGGTATGATAACAAACTTTAACATAAGTATAATACTATAAGAAACCCTTAATCCTATCACTCAATAGCTAAAAATTTCTCTTATCCCGGTTATAATTTGTTTCAGCTTAAAAAACCTTTTCGAACACCTTTCGAAGCTCGGAACCACTAGCGAAAAACACCTAATAATCAACGTAATAGTATTCCGTAAAGCTTACGAAAGAAAGGAAATTAAGGAGTTCCGATTTTTTAACGGCAAAGATAATCCTACTAATTCTATAACGAAGGTAACGCTAAATAAAGCCTTGGAAAGGTTTATAAACAATAATACGCTGACTATACGTATCGAGAGCTATATTAATAGGCTGCCTGGCAAACTTAGGTTACGTGATAACGACCTAGGATATATTAACAAACTAAAAAACTTCAAAGAAATAAACGATATGGACTTGTTTAATTAACACGGCTGAAGTTGAGATTTGTAATGATTTGTGGTGAAAGAAATTTTTATAGGAGTTAATAAACTTGGACCTTGGAGCCATAGGGAAAATAATGGTAAATGGAGTCAATTTGCATGCAATTGTGTGCAATTTGATATGGAGGTTAATTGGAATTGACAGGGGTTTAGCCAATTAATGAGATCGCAGTTTAGCGCATACCGGAAAAGATTAGTCAAATACAGACGCGCACGCACAAACTAAAAAGCCGCCAGTATTAAAATAATACTATATACAGTACAGTAGGTCAACTTGACTTAGAGTAAAATTGACTATATTAAACTGCAACTTAAGTGTATGGTTTTATATGGGCTTACTAGATTTGGTATAAGTTGAGTATAATATACCACACTTTGCATTATGGCACGGGCCCCTCAATTGGCTATTCAAATTACTACGCAAACCGGCTAATAGTCTGCTAAACTTGGAACAATACATCGACCATCTGACCACGCAATACTACTGTTATTTCGACCAATCGAATCGACAACATTGCAACGTCTAAAGCCCTACCAAAAAAACTATTCTTAAAACCTTAATTCTTAAAACCTTCGAGGAAACGGCAAAGGCGTTAAAAATCTTTTACGCCCTCAAATACGTTTCACAAAACCCCTCATAAATTTCCAATTAAATTAAACTTTTAACTTCCCTGCTAATACCAATCTTTTATACGTCAATGATAAGGAATTTATTTATTTATTTGATAAATTAACACCTATATGTAATAACGTTGAGTAAGTTTTTAGCAGCAGTAAAACGTATAAAGTAACAGTTGGCAGTACGGCAAAAGAAATTGATATTGTTGTTGGTAGGGCTTTAGACGTTACAACGTTGTCGATTCGATTGGTCGAAGTAACAGTAGTATTGCGTGGTCAAGTTGTGGATGTATTGTTTTAGGTTTGGCAGACCGTTAGCTGGTTTTCACAGTAATCTATATGGCCAACTGTTTGGCCCGTGCCCTAATGTGAAGTAGGCGTATACTGTACTTGCTTTATAGCCAATATAGTAGGATCGTACAATACAATACATTTAACTTTCAGTTGGTATAGTTAACTTTACTGTAAGTAAAATTGACTTACTATACTACAAATACAACCATTTCAATACTGGCGGCTTTTTAGTTTGTATGTGTATGTTAGTGTGATTAACTAATCTTTTCCGCTAAACGTTAAAACGAAACCTCGTTGACTAGCCAGACTCCTGTTAATTCCGACTAACTTCCACATCGAATTATATCCAACTACACTTAAATTAACCCTAATTACCGTTAATTACCCTACGGTTTCAAAGTTCAACTTTATCGACTTATGTAAAAAGTTCTTTTGCTACAAACCTATATAAACCTTTACTTTAGCCATACTAGTCGAACAAGTTGCTATTATCAATCCTTTAATGGTCTTCCATTTCGCCAACACATTTTTGGCCGCCGTTACGTAATTTCTCTTTACTAGGAGGCCTATTAATGTTGCCCTCGATACGTATAATTAACATATTACTATTTACAAACCTTTCAAAAACTTCATTTAGCTATGCTTTCTTTATAATATTGGTGGTTTTGTTTTTTCCGTTAATTTATCGGAATTTCTTAATCTCCCCCCTTTCTTAAGCTTTACGAAGTGTTTATTATATCGATTTTCAGGTGTTTTTCGCTAATGGTTCTGAGCTTCGAAGGGCATTCAAATAAACTCCTCGAATCTATACAAATTACCACCGGAATAAATGGAATTTTTGGCAACCTGATAATAACGTCAGGGGTATTATATAATGCCATACCTACGTAAAAACCTATTATTATACCATAAACCTCCCAAGTTAATATATTTTATAAAATCATATTACATTTAAAAATGGTCGAGTGGATCAGACCATCGATAATACTAAATTAATCCTTTCGGTTATCTTTAATAATAAGAGTTATTAAGAAACCAATCTGTAAAGACATATCGATATTATTTACCAAAAACCTATCCATAAAGATCATTAACTTAACTATTGATAAATCTATTAAAACCATATTGATCCCTCAATACAGGTTTTGTATTTGCCATCCGAACTTTTTATAAAGCTGGTTAAAGTCGTTTTCTTTTAAGTCATATAGTTATATAAATATAAATAGGTTGTGGAAAGCCACCGATAAATATAAAGTAGTAATATAACTGTCATAGATACGTTATTTTATGTACCGTTAGGCTTTAACTACATTAAACTTGTAAAATATGACTAAATTAATCTTTTAGCCTTTTTTTAAAAAGTTATGGCTGGGATTAACATTAAGTATATGGATTAACTATCTGTTAAAGTTAAATTAATTTTTTTTATTAACGTCGTAACTTGTCTATAGTTTTAAAACTTCATTTTTAATGGTTTGTTATTTCTATATTATTGACACAGCCGTTTTAACGAAAAGGATATCTTTAATTTATATATCTACTTAGTCGAAGTCCTTCCTTTACGTTATTGGTAAATCCGGATTGTATATTCAAAATTTATACCTAGTTGTAATTTAAAATAAATAATAAGTTAGAAACTACTAAACGCCTACTTTGGCTAATCCATAGGAAGTTTCAATATATTGTATTACTATTTTTGAAAGGTAAATAAACCGTAACTTCTATGATATATCCAATAGTATAATCCGTTATGAATTTGTTACTAACTAAGTATAGGTTTACATCATATCTTCTCTATTAAACGTAAATTTGCCTTTGATCTCAGCTCGTAAACTTGCTATTAAAGCCATTATTAAACACTAACTAATCTTTCAAATCGTTGGCAATTATGTAAGTATTTATATTTTACCTTCATTACTGTATCTTTAAACGATTGGGTATAATTATTCGTATAGTTTTTCCGTAATTTTATCTTTAACTTTTTAGATAATCCTCGATTTAAAAATAGTAATATTTGGGTATGAAAGGTTAAAATTAACCTTCGGCACGAATTGTACAACTATTCGAATCGGTAGGCTGTTAATTTCAACCCTATCGCTTTTCTTAAAATGTTTTCTGAAGGTTTTGATAATGCTTTGTATTCAGAGCTTTAATATCAAGTTTTTGTTATCCTTTTTTTCCCTACTTTATTACGTAGTATCATAGATACAACCCGGTATATATTCCTCATCTTTATCATTCTTCTTTTTCAGGCGTCATTGATGTCGGCGACGTTTCATTGGCTTCTCAATTATAGGTAAAGGGGGTTCTTGTAAACACGGTCGTTTAACTTAGGGGTCTTTATCGTTAATAGCTCTAGTATAAAGCTTAAGCTAAGTAGTACAAAAAATATATGACCGTTAACAATTTTAACTACTACTTTAAAGATAACGATATTTAAAGTCTTGTATAGACCCTTTTTTTTAACCTGGCTTCCGTTATACGAAGATTTTACTTTATAACTGAAAATCAAATACGTCGATTGTCGTATGACCGTTCCTGGTATTAAAGGCATCTTTAACCTAGCTGTGAGCCAATCATTTTCACAGTTTCTTTAGTACTTTGCCGTAAGCTACGGTTCATTTTTAAGTATTTGTTAATAGCTGGAATTTATTTATTATACATGGATACGTTCTAAAAACTAGTATTATCGGTATTAAGCCGTTAAGTTCTACAGTATCGTTTAAACTGTTTACCATTATTAAAAATCGTATCTCTAAATCCGCAAAGCTTTTAATCTCTAACTTAAAATGTAATACATTTGGTAAAGTAGGGCGTATGTCTTTTTGACCTTTCTAATACTTTAATGGGTATTTACTGCCACCTTTTTACACTAAATACCTATTATTTTAGTATATTTTTAAACCTTCGCCATCGTAAAGCTAGTACCGGTATCGTAGATAACGATTTTATGTACCCAAGTATGTATTAATATACAGTATCGTTAACGTTTCATACGTATCTTTTTGCGAAATAGAGTTGAAAAAATTAGCTCCGTAAAAAAGGGCTATAGAACTAAAAACGTAAAGAATAGACTTATTATTAGAATAAATTAAAATAACGAAAACCTGGTAATGCAAGTGCTCATCGTTTTTTAATATAAATTTTAATTTTCGGGAAGCTTGAATGTGTATTTAATAGTGTAGTGAAGCTTTCAATGGATTTTGGGGTAAAGTATTCCACATTTTTATACTTTATAGACCTTAAGACTTTGTTTGTCTTATTAACAGTTAGGTAGTTAAAATACCGGTATAATTGGCTTATTTACGGTTCCGTTAGGCTTAATACAATTATCTTTGGGCCTTGAAAATAAAACTATAGGTGCACCTACGTAAAGGTAAGAGAAAACTTTTAACCGTTTTTAACCAACTCGTTGGCGTTAACGTTAATATTAACGCCGAGGTTTTTTATGTCCTTGAAGTAAAGATGTAAGGAGATGAATGACTTAAATATATGGAACGTAATCGACATAACAATAGTTTAAATTACCGTTATTTCTTATAACGATAGTTTTTCGCTTAATTCGAATCCAACTTTAACTTCATAAACATCGTAACAATTAATTTTAATAGCTGTAATAATTTACTCCTGTAATACTATATACTGCAAATAGCCTACTATTAAAAACCGTGTTACCTCTTTATCTGGTACAATACTTTAAAATGTATAGTCCGTATAATGATTACGAAAATTAAAGGGTTGTAAAAAGTTAAAGATTTAATTAGAGTAAAGGTAAAGGTCTTTACCACCTAAGCATTATAAAAAGGCGTAGTCAGCTAATTACCAAGCCGCGTTAAGGGCTATATCTTTATTTTATTTTATTTATTTTGGGCCATCATTATCGTTAATTGGCTCTTCAACTTTAAAGTTGACTATTTGGTTTGAACACTCTTATTGAAAAAGGATTGGGTATTAAATGTAATATATCATATTTTCATTATTTCGCTTGGCGAGAAGGTGGTGAGTAAACTAATAACTCAACTTACTATAAATTTAAGTTTTTTCTACTATTATTACGACAATATTTTTTTACAGTTCATAGGTTCGTTTGAATTTTTACTTCATTAGTGTTAGCGTAGCTGTTTCCTTTAGTTTAAGGTTAATATGCCAAACCTTAGGCGTTGAGGGCGCCTGTAGCAGTATTTGCGGTCGACGTAATTAACAACCGTAAGTTTTTTTTATTTATATTGGGTAAGTTGCTGGATTAAGGTTATATATCAAACGAATTTGGCGTACCTGTTACTACAGTTATGAGTAAGGAGCGTAACTAGTTAAACAAGCTTTCGTAAGTGACATTTAGGCGTTGTAAAGCGTATTCGAACTTGTTAACGTCCATAACAGCTGCCCGTATCTATTTATAAGTGTATCTTCACCAATATAGGCTTTCCTTATTACTTCCTAGTACAATATCAACTTGTTAAATATCTGGTTTAATATATATATTGGTATTTCCTTTTCTTTCTTCTTTGTTATTATCGTGGTTCAACTTGTGGTAGCCTAGTTTTTATGGTATTACGTAAGGTAAACGTTGTATTTGAAGTAGCTTTTTATATTATCGTAAATTTTGTGAAAGGTAGTTGCTCGAGTTAAAAACGTTAGGTAATAATCCCTAACATATCTTGTAAAGATTCCAGGGAATATTAAATGAAAATTAGAAAGGAGAATCTCTATTTACTTGCAAATGTTCAAAAAGTGTATTATTTTCATATCGAGGAGATTATAAAGCTTCTTGTTATACTTTTCTATATCTTTTAAGGTCTTAGCGAATTGCGTAAGAAGTTTGTAATTAATACTTACTACTTTAATAAGTTTAGAGAGTAAGTTATAATAGTTATTCTAATCTTTATTGATGGTATTTCCTGGTAATTAAAGCCTTAAAGCCTCCGAAATAAGTTGTTCAGAGTAATTGTTAATAGATTATTCCAAGAGGTAAATTTTTTTGTAGGACTTGTAGTGGGCTTGCACGTGTAAGCAAACCTGCTGTGGAAAGGCTTTGTAGGAACTTAATGATTAAAGGATTGGGGGGTAATAATGGCTTAAAGATTATAGGAAACTTGACTATTTTGTCTAACTAACTAATGTAGAGCACCGATATTAATTTGTTTGACGGCATTAGCGGCTGTTGTTTTATGCGCCCTACTGCCGTTAAGAGTTCATTCCATATTATTACATGGAAGAGTAAGATTGCCGAGCAGATTAACAGGTTTCTTATCGTTAGCACTTAAAGAGGTTTGACTTAGCTGAGGGAAAAAATGAGGTTCTTTAAATCGCGTCTAAGAGTGTTAAAGGTTTTTAACACCCCTACCTTTCCCTAGAGTATCTTAAGGACTAGGATTTTGAGGGGGGTCTTCTCATTAAGCTAATTTAAAAAAATCTTCTGCCTATCCTAATTAATTTTCTGAGTTATAGATGTTACGACGAGTAATTTTTTTTTTTTAACTTGGCCTTAATATTACGTTGGATTATTTTTTACATGTCAGGCGTCTAGTAGTTGAAAAACTTACGGAAATTTTGAAAAACGCGGGCGCTATGGTAGTAGTCTTTGTTTAGGTCCGCGTCAAGGATATACTAAATAATTTAGTTAGTTAGGTAAACTTCAGTTAAGGTCTTATTAATATTCGTAATCCAGAGCTATTTTTTGTAGTAGTTGACGAAAACTGTTTCAAGGTTTTTAATTGTTTTTTTTCAAGCAGGGTCGGTGATGGCCTGAAAGTAAGCACTTGTAATAGCCATCTTAACATTCTGGCTTATGTGGGACGTGTATAACGAGTGATTTAGTGATCTTTTAGCGTAAAGTCGCGTGGAAACTTGGTGTTTTCATTTAAAGAGGCGATTTTAAAAATTAAATTGGCGTGGAGAAAGTGGAAAGAGTGAAGTAGAGGCAAATGCTTGAAATAAAGGGTAAGATCGAGGGTTTTTATTATTATAGGTAAAGATCAAGAGTCGTTTATTATTTTGACCGTAGGACTTAGTCGTTTTTATAGTAGTAGCACCCATAATAGTATTAACTTAGCTATTAACTAACTTGCTGAACTTGAAGACTTTTTAGTATGAATCTTAGCGTTTTTAAAAAAAATATGTAAAGATTTTTTGGTGTTTTCGATAGCAATACCGTTGTTACCTCTAAACTGACGTGAAAACCGGTGTAGTTTAAAAGTCTTTTCTACTTACTGCCATGAAAACAGGCGCCACAGTAGAGGCCCTTCGCAAAAATATTTCCCCTATCCTAGCTGTCGTTTGACGCAAAGCGTAACCGGAAAGTAGCCGTTTCTTTTACTTAGCTTATATGTAATTAACCTAATAAGTACTGGTTAGTGTTGGTAGAGCTTTAGACGTTACAGCGTTGTCGATTAGATTGGTCTAAGTAACAGTAGTATTACGTTGTGAATTGGTGGATGTATCATTCTAGGTTTGACAGGCTGCTAATCTGTCTTCACAGTAATTTGTATAGTCCATTGCTTGGCCCGTACCCTAGTATGAAGTAGGTGCATAATGTCCTTGATTTGCACTCAATACAGTAGGTACACACAAAACAATAAACTCAACTTACAGTTAGTATAGTCAACTTTACTGTAAGTAAAGTTAACCTACTAGACTGCAATTACTATTATTCTAACATTTTTTTTTAAAAAAAAATCATTCTTAACAAAGAATGTTATAAAGAATTCGATCTGTAACTGTTTATAGGCCTTGCTTGATAGGCTTTTAGATATTGAAATATTGTCGATTTTAATCGGTTGAAGAAACAGTAGTATTGCGTGGTTAAGTTGTAAATGTATTCCTCTAGGTTTTGTAGACTGCTAGCTGGTCTACATACTAATTTATATAGTTAATTGCTCAGCCCCTACCCTAATATAAAACGAGCATATACTGTATTTAAATTCCAGATTGACTTACAAAACAATATACTCAACTTACAGTTAATACATTCAACTTATATTGACTTACTACATTACAATTACTATTATTTCAACACTAACAGCTTTTTGTTTTGTGAGCGTACGCCAGTATTATCGACCAATCGTTTCCAGTTGTCGCCAAATTGCTTCCTTGTTAGTGTTATAACCCAAGGACCAACTGCAAATCATGGAATAGGCCAGTGGTCCGCTGCGCCATCAGAAGCCTGATGTCCAACACATCAAGCTAGGGATCTCTCTTATATAAGCACCCAGGGTTACGGTTTGGACCGACAGGAACGCCCACGGTCCAGTCGACAACATTAGGACCGAAAGAAGTGACATCGACTTCAGCGGTCCAGTACTGAAGATGGTATGAAGGCTATAGAATAAAAGGACACGGCCATCACCACATAGATAGTATTTCCTTCATAGCTTTTCAGTTGTCAATCTAAGTATTCAGTCTACATATCTGAATAGCTTCACAGCTTTTGATCATTACTTGCACGGTTGCGATATTGTTCACTCAGCACCTCTGCTACCTTCTTGATAACATAAATCCTCTATTACCTTCTATATACTCACGGGTATTTAGTGTGATCATTACATTAAGTCGCGTTAAACGGCCACATTATACCGTTTCTGAACCAACAAGATCATTAAAAAAATAGTGTATGATTCATCTAATATATTATTAAACCGTCAGAATAGTAATGAGTTGAAAACGTATAAAGGTAATTAAGACCTTTGGATTTTTTTTGTTAACCACTTTAACAAAGATTTTTAGAGTAAAAATATTGACAAAATTTTCATGAAAGAATACTTTACCAGTTACGTTAGCTAGGATATCCTTAAATTAAATGCCGGTAAAAAGTTTGATTACAACACTTACGTTTTACAAAACTTTCAATATCTTTTTGATGATCAGACAATTAACATATGGAAAACGATTGAAAAGTATGTTAAAACGAAGTTCAAAGTAAAAGTTTAAAAGCGAAAGATGTTTATTCCAAATAAAATTACCAAAGAATTAATAGAAACCTTTTTTTAAATTGGCATAATTGAAAAATTGCGTTTAATATCTTTAGAATAAAGACGAAATCCCCCCTTAAAATGAAAATGAAACCCCTCCATAAGCCAAAGACCTTTAAAATCCTTAAGACAAGGACCCTTCCGACAATCTAACAACCGAAAACCTTTAAGATCCTTAAGGCAAGGACCTTTCCAACAACCTAATAACCTCTAAAGATCCTCCTCAAAACGAAGATGAAGACTCTCCTCAAAACGAAGACGAAAACCCTCTTCGAGACGAAGCTGAAGACCCCCAAAATCCTCAAGCCGAAGATCCTCAAGATCCTCAAAACCTACCCCCCAAAGATCTTCAAAAGGCTAAGGTACAAGCGCAACAGGCGCCATAAACCCATCAAATCCAACAAGCGTAACAGGCGCCACAGGCTTGGCAAGCTTGACAGGCCTGGCAGGATTTTACCTGTCAAAGTCGAAATACACTCTCTAAAGGCATCGAATAATTGAAAAGCTACCTAGGAAGACCACCTGGCAAAGGCCAAATCACGTGACAGTGAACAACGTGAAGGAACAGGGGTACCCTTGCAAACTAAAAGACTGCCAGAGGGTCGAGGCCAAAGCTATTGTTAATACGGACTTAATTAACTGGCACAGTTAAGTTGGGTGTGCAATTGTGTATGTATTGAGGGATTGGAGTGCAAAAGGGGGTATCGTACTTGTTACCGGGAAAACAAGTGGTAAGGAATGACCCTGCCATGTAATCGGCAATGGAGTTGACATAGGGAGGGACTTGCGTGGCCGAAAAGTTTCCTGACAAGACGCACTGGCATCACAAAACAAAAAGCCGTTAGTGTTGAAACAATATTGACTGCTATTCTTAGCAGGTCAATTGCAATACAGCCTAGTCAACTGTATTGACTGTAAGTTGACTGTACTAACTACAAGTCAATTGATTGTGGAGTGCCCACTTTAACCTAAGGCACGGGCCATGCAATTAGCCACACAAATTAATGTGCAGACCGGCTAGCGGTCTGCCAAACTTAGAACAGAACATCCACCACTTGACCACGCAATACTACTGTTACTTCGACCACGATTCGAATCGACAACGTTGCAACGTCTAAAGGCCTATCCACAGACAAAGCCTATCAACAGGTGATGTGTTACTTCTAAGTTTGGCAGACCGTTAACCGGTCTACACACTTGTTTGTATGAGCTACTGCTCGGCTCGTGCCCCATATTGAATTGGGCACTCCATTGTACGTGACTTGCAGTCAATACAGTTAACTTACAGTCAGTGCAATTGACTTATAGTTAGTATAGTTGACTTAATTGTTCTGCAAGTAAATGCTATTCCAACAGTGTCAAATTAATTGAAAAGATGATTAAATAGTATGAGTCGGTAAGGCCTCTGCCTATTCACGTGAACGTAAAGAGTAGAAGAGTAATCATAAAGATTGGTAGTGTATATTGAAGTAGATAGTAAGATTGATAGAAGGGAGAAGAGGTATCCGTAGAGTGCACGCCTCAGGTGAGAGCTTATAAGCTCTCACCCAGAGCGTGGCACTCTACCATGCACTTTGCTAATCTCCCTTCTGGGCAGTGGCATAAAGGGTGCATCCTGCAGCGTGACACGTTATTATGCACTCTGCAGGAGTGCACCTTGCAGCTTGCAAAGTAGTCCCTACGTATGCTAACTATAGTGATATATAATAATATCCACAGTATGAAACAAAGCCAGGAAGATGATTAAATGAGTGTAAATAGTAATAGTTTCCAATAGTTGATAAAATTAATGTTTTCAACGCGTTAGAATTAAGATTAAATACTTATGAAAGTTTTATGAGTAGATATTTAAAAAAGGTGTAAATTTTCATAGATATAATTTTATAACAATTCTCCAAACTTATTTCCGTGTGAAAACCTGCCTAATAAAATATTTTACAATGACGAATTTGTTATTACCAATATAAAATCTATTTTTATTGATACTGACATCTATTTTCTTTCGACTGTGAAATTATACTGAGTTAAATTAAAGGTTCAATACACTAACTAATTGAAATTTTAAATCAAATAAAAAAATCCGTGGTTTTTCTATTCAGATACGATGTAACAAACCACTTTCATCTAATGTGTAGCGAACATATACCTTCGCGGACGGATTTGCTCACACACCCGATGAGTCAGCAATCCGAACGTTAGATTGCGCTTGCTTGTGCAGTTGATAGTGTACTGAACCAGGTTAGTAAGTTGATGCTCTTTTTTTAGACTCCATCAAGCTTTTTGTCGGCCACACATGGCTCTCGCAAGCCCTCTGATTTCTCGTTTTTCAGCCCCCATGACCTTCACGTCCGGAGAGCCAACCAACTACGCATCCCATCGCCCAATATGAGGCTCACGCACGCTGCCCCTCGCCTGCAGCGCGGCCTGCGAGCTACATGCGCTTCCTCGATTGGCATCCGGAATTCGAGCAGCGTCGCGCCTGCGCCGTTGCTTGCACGACGCCCCTCAGCAGCTCCGTTGATTCTGGCGAGCACTGCCCGGCGTCTCCCGGGACCCGTCGCACCATGGACGCGCCTCCCTTCCCGGAGCGCAAGGACGTACTCCTCCACCGAGGAGCCGCTGCGCAGAACGGCCCTGTACGACCTGCACATCGCCCACGGCGGCAAGATGGTGCCCTTCGGCGGCTTCCTGATGCCCGTCCAGTACGCGGGCCTCTCCGTCTCGGCCTCGCACGCCTTCACGCGCACGCACGCGTCCCTCTTCGACGTCGGCCACATGGTGCAGCGCACGCTGCGCGGGCCCGGCGCCGCCGCGTTCCTGCAGCGCGTCACGCCCGCGCACGCCGCGGCGCTGCCGCCGCGCCGCAGCACGCTCTCGGCGCTGCTGCACCCGGCGACCGGCGGCATCGTGGACGACGCCGTCGTCACGCGGCTGGCGCCGGACGCGTTCGCCGTCGTCACCAACGCGGCCTGCCGCGCCAAGGACGACGCCTTCCTGGCCGCGCAGCTCGCCGCGTTCGCCGGTCCGGCGGTGCAGCACGCCACGGCCGACGCGGCGGGGCTCCTCGCGCTGCAGGGCCCGCGCAGCGCCGAGATCCTCGCCGCCGCGCTGCTGCCTGGCCTCGATCTGGCCCGGCTCTGCTTCGGCGCCTGCGCCCGTGCCGCCGTCCAGCTGGCCCGCGGGCGCTCCTGCCCCGTCCTCGTCAGCCGTGGGGGCTACACCGGCGAGGACGGCTTTGAGATCTCGATCCCCACCGCCGAGGACACCGTCGCTGTGGCGGAGGCGCTGCTGGCAAGTGCAGGCCCGGAGAAGCTGCAGCTGGCAGGCTTGGGTGCCAGAGACAGTCTGCGGTTGGAGGCCGGCATGTGTTTGTATGGACACGACCTAGATGACACGACGACGCCTGTCGAGGGCGGGCTGAGTTGGATCATCCCCAAGGACAGGAGGACGGCTGATGCTGGGTTCCACGGCGCAGAGGTCATCGCGAAGCAGCTCCTGCCCAAGACCAAGGGTGGCACGGGCGTCGAGAGGCGGCGAGTTGGGTTTGTGGTGGAGGGCGCTCCGGCTAGGGAGGGCGCCGACATTGTGAGCAAGGATGGGGACAAGATCGGCACGATCACGAGCGGTTGCCCGAGTCCTACATTGGGCAAGAACATCGCCATGGGATATGTGAAGGATGGCTTCCACAAGTCGGGCACCGAGCTGGATGTCGTTGTTCGGGGGCGTAAGCGGAAGGCTACCGTGACCAAGATGCCCTTTGTTCCGACCAAATACTGGAAGGGAACCGCTCCTGCATGACAGACTTGTCTCCATGAAGATGCTGCAGATATCACGGCCACCCATCCGTAAACCCCGCTCTGCCAACCCGAGTTCCCGGCCTGGTGGCTCCGACGCGCTGTCTGCAGCACACCAAATGTGGATGGCGCACCGTCCTGCCATGTGCTTTCTGAACGGGGAATGAGCGGAGGATCGTCGCTCTCGTGACTTGGCCGCATCCTCGGTTGATCATGACGGGAAAACAAAGGGGGTGGTGGGTGGCTGGTCAAATCAACGCACAACAGCACATCCGTATGAACTACTCAGCCTACAAAATAGCCACAGAGACGCGGCGAGCACATCTGTAGGCTCGAGCATAGGTGGAGGCGCACGAGGCACAATGTCATTGAGAGCAGATTGGTGGGCCATTTTCATACTCGCCATCCAAAATCCAGCCACATACCCCGTAGTGATCAACCTGCACACCATCGTATCCCGATGCCGGCTCTTCCCCCCAGACTTTGGAGCAAGTCACCGCGCGATCGGGCACTGACACCACCCGCCTCGGAGGGACTGGCTGCTCCCACAACGGCAGAGGTGCCTACGTCGCTGGCGCTCTAGTCAAGCGTAGGGATTGTCTTGGTCGTTCCACAAGAGAGCGAGTGGCTCAGGAGACTGCGGCGGTGCGTACTGTCTGTCTGATGCCAAGAGGCCGTCGTCCACTGCCTCACCGCTGACAACACGCTGTCGTCCTGGCGGATCGCGGGCACCCCGCACCACGCCGGCGCCAGTATCCAGACCGCGAGGGCGGTCATATCGTAGGCGAAAATGCCTGGTTCTCGCCGCGCTTCACCAGCGACGTCAGCGCCACGTCGACCATCCCCGAGGACCACCCCTGCTGGCCGGCATGGTCGTCTCTCGCGGGCTGGTCATCATCGAGAACGACATGGACTAGTCGGAGGGCACGCCCACTGCGCCTTCCCCAGTGCCCGGCAAACTGACTTGAATACGTACATGGTCGACTCCTTCCTTCCTGAAGGGTACGACGGCGCCGGGAAGCATCGAGGTCAGCTCTGTGATGGTGGAGATGATCCAGTGGGATCCGTGGACGGTTCCCACCGTCACTTGATCAGGATACGAAGGCGGCCGGGCGGCTGAAAGGAAACCGAAGCATGTGTGGATGAGGGTATATATGTGCATCTGGTTCGACAGGCTATGCCTCCCATCACGACTCACTTGCGATCCTGTCCTGCGAAAACACCTCTGTTTAGCGAGCGTCAGGAAGCAGGAGGCAGGAATTACTCACAGAATAGCGTGGCCATTGATGTTGCGCATGACCCGAGCCATGCGGTGGAGTGGCTCTCGGACCCGACTGCGTCCCAAGCCCAGTGGAAAAACACATGCAATGCATTGTACAATCTCGCTCATGAAGCAACTACTCCCAAGCCCCAGTATGCGATGCCGCCATGCACTCAGGCTACTTGTCGTTGTTTTCAAAACTATACTTCAACCACCCACCCAAAGCCTTCAAACTCTCCCACCTGACATTCTCATCCGCCTCGGCCATCAATTGCATGACCCTCGTCTTCAAGCCCAGCCTCTCCAGTGCCCCCCGCTTCTCGGGCACCTCCTTCACCAGCGCGCCCACATCGTTGCAGGCGATTGCCAGCACGGCCTTGTCGTTGTCCCACGGTTTCGACATGATTTCGGCCAGCTTCCTGAGCACCTCGCCGTTCTCGTAGTCGATGATTTTGCGGGCGTTCTCGGCCCAGAAGACGGTGTTCCGGTGCGGCGGTGACCACCGCAGGTGGCCGGACTGCACCTCGGCAACGTACTCGTCGAAGGTTGTCTTGGTCTTGGTATACTCGTCGAGCATGTCCTGGAGGGCGGCCACATCCTCTTGCAGGTCCGGGTCCGAGAGGTGGCGGCTGCTGAGGTTCTGGAGGAGGGCGGGCAGGCGGGCCAGGACGGCCTGGGGGAGAAGGGTCCTCTCATTGGTGCGGAGGAGGTTGTAGAGCGTGGAGATCAGGAGACGGGTGGTCTTCTCCTTGGGGGAGAGGCGGATTAGCTGGCTGTAAAGGAGGATGATGTCGTACTCGCTGCAGTTGGATTAGCGGTAGTTGGAACCCGGTCCGGGCCAGCAACGGGGACGGCTACTCACTCGTTCAAGTCGTCCCCTACTTCTTGCGCCTCAAAGCTGAGCTGCCACATGACAAGGAGCACATGGTACAGCAGCTGCAACCCAACGCCACCGCCAATGGCACCCTCGCCATTGCTCTTGGCCGCACCCGTAGTGCTACTCCACAGGCTCTCCACGACATCGCCACTGTTCATGCCGCAGGCCGTCTTCAGGATGTCGATCAGCGGCACCACCGTCTCGCTCCGCTGCGCCCAGAAGTGCTGCCGCGAGACCTTCCCGTAGAGTAGGGAGGAGTACTCGAGCACGCCGATGTCCTGCAGGCCGGCGTCGGCGTTCTTGGTCAGGGACGACAGGTAGCTGTAGAGGTGGGGAAGGGCCTTCTTGATGGTGGGCTCGGACTCGTCTCTCGAGCTGGCCATGAGACTGGTGAGGACGGCGGAGGTGAGGAGCGGTATGGGGTCTTCGGGGTTGGAGGAGTGGGCCAGGAGGGGGAGGAAGTGCTTGTAGGGATCTCCGTTCTTGAAGATGGCTTTCGAGAGGGAGGGCACGGCTGGGGCAGCGTAGAGGCGTTAGACTCAGATGGCCCTTCGCTTGTAGAAGACGGAAACAGCAGGGCCATACCGTCGAGCAAGTCCTTCAGCAAGACCAACAGGTACTGGACGACATCTGTGTGCCTGTTGGTGGCCAGCTCCAGGACGCTAGGCTTGCCGCCATGGCTAACAAAGAGTACCCGGTAGCCATCGAGGTCGGCCTCGACGATGTCCTTGCGGGCGTCCTTCTTGGCCCTCTCGACGGCCTTGATCTTGGCCAACTGGTTGTCGGTCAGGGTGGCGGCGCGCACTTGGCCATCCCAGGGAATGGGCCGCTGGCGGATGTTGTTCTGCAGCGAGGCGAGGTACGTTGGCGGGTCGAGCGACATGGTGTGTGTTGGCAGCCCGTTCTACTCGGTGCAAGAGTTCATCGGCCGGAGCTGCTTGTCGGAGTGGGTGGTGTATTGAGAGTGCATGTGGCGTGTGCTCCAAGTCAGGTCGTCACCGGGCGGGAAGCTTCGATAGTACGATAGTTGCCAGGATGGCAGCTCCGTATATTTTGAAAGCAAATACGCTTCGTTTAATCCTTTTACACGTGATAAAAGGTTAGTAAATTAAATTGCCGGCGGATAGATATAAAATATTTTACTTGTAATTTGTATTTACTAATCGTGTAAATAGGTGATCAAATTTTAGTATCATTGTTGCGATAATAATAATAATAAAATATAGGGGTTTTAATGTAAATAAGTATATTGTTGTTATAAAAAGTCTTGGAAAACCGAACGAAGTGGGAGGGCCTATTTATAGTCACTATCATAATGGGAACCTAATAGCAAGTGCTATCATCTGTTTGCAGGAAATAATGACTAGGAATAATGGTTATAGACTTATGCTATTGTCCATTGAGTTTATACGTTACGTGATTGTGCATGTAACAAGATGTGCAGTACCCGGCCCGGGCGTAGTCCGGGCGCGGTCCGTAGGTGTTACGTGCGAGGGCATGTAACGTACCGTATACGTACCGTATATATAAGTCCTATATAAAAGACTTCTATAACTTTTTTTCGTTTTCCTTAATAGTGTAATTATGAACTTTATTCAGAAGTTACTTAGTATACCTTTATAGGGTAAATTATAATATATAATTAAGGTTTTCCTATATCCTTTTAAAAAAGATAATCTCTATGATGAACAAATGAATGATGAATATCACCGGTTTTACGTTATATTTTAATGCTATTAAAGGGAATAAGCTATCGGTAAATACCTAGTTGTTTACCTTAAAAAACATCCTTATTACCTTTTGGAAGCCAACATAAACCGATATATCTCGCTTATAAAATAATACTAATTATATAGTGTTTACTTTAATATTAATATAATAACTTGTTTAATTGACTTTGATATTTAACATTTCATCTGATTTCGTCCAAGTTAATATTAAAATTTGATAACCTAAAGCCGATTTGATGGCTATTCAAATTGGGGTTTTAACGTTTTAAAGTAGCCGGAAACGATACAATTAACTATAATTCGATAAATTTACTTTCATTTAGGCAACACGTCAAACGATCGAATTTATATTAAAAGTTCATAAAATAAAAAATAAAAATAATCGGTATACGGTTTTTTTTTGCGTAAACAGTTATTATACATCGGTTATAAAGCAAATGATTACGGTATATTACAAGGACAATAAATATAAAAAAAAATACAAGTATGTTTTGCCATTATATTAAGATTGTTTCTATGGATCTTTACCATGCGGATAAGGTTTTAATTAAGTTAAAATCATTATTTATAATCGATAAAAACCTATAAATACTGTTTATTATTAAATTCGAAATATTATTTACTAAGGCAGGAAGTTTCAATTAGCTTTTAGCCGTTAAGTGTAACTATTTTCGCTTTTACATATCTTTATATATTCGAAATAAATCTATTACGGTAAACGTTAATCGTATCGATTATACTATAGTTTTAACAAAATACTACGAGTTTATAGACGAATGAAAATCTTTAAACTTAAAGCGATGTTTTAATCGATAATTATCGGGCCTTGTATAAATATTGCGATCTGATAAAAATATAATGATAACAGGAGTTTACTTTGTTTAGGTATCCTCGTCAAAAAGTCGCAATAATTGCGGTCGGCTATTTTAATAAACTATATCGATATAAGTTTAAAACTAAGGATACCGGGTGACATAAATAACGACGGAAAACACCGGATGAAACATATTATTAGGTGTTACCTACGTCGTAGTTTTTTAAATTATTATTAATAGGGTTATAGATTTTACCTGGTTTTTCTTCTAATACAAGTATACGCGATTTAAATTAAAAGAGTAAATATAGGTTTTATATTATCGGCGACATAAAAAGCCTAACTCCTTAATATAATTCTATTTAAAGCTTGTGTGATTTATTCATATCGGTAAGATCTCTTATTCACATGAATGTAAACGAAGAGTAATCAGATTAATTGGTATTTTAGTAAAAAGATAGATAGATAGGTTCGAAAGAAGTATTCCAGAGAGTGCATGCCACAGATGAGAGGTTATAAACCTCTTATCTGGGCAGTGTTCCTTTTATCATACGCTTTGGAATACCCCTTTTAGACTGTTCCACGCATAATGCACTTTACGCTTTGTAAGAGTGCAGCCTGCAGCGTAATACTTTATCGTGCACTCAATAGGAGTGCACCTTGCAATATAGTAAACTGCTACTTAGCCTATGTATACTAATTATAGGGTATATAGTAATATCTACAATTGACGTAATTTTGAAATCAAATGAAAAAGACTTTAATTTAATTAAAATATATTCAAACGAGAATTTATTTCTTATCCTTAAACTTTTTAATAACATTTACTTTTTGAATACATAAGTCGATTTCAACTATAACTATTATCATATTATAAGCGAAATTTTGGTATAACGATTAAAGATAAAGTAAATTCAACTACTATAAATTCAAAATGTGGGTATAATATTAGAGTTACGATGGAATATATAAATTACTTATATAGCTAAGTTTTACGTAAATATTAATAAATACTTGTACTCAATGTTGATATATACAAGTGAAAATTAACGACCTTTTCTGCTGGGGGTTATATAATTTACATCGTTAGTCTAATTCAAAGTTGAAGATGTTATTATCTTTAAGTTCAAGATAATCTACAAGGTTCAAAATAAGAATCCGGATCGAATGTACGAAAATTACGGCTAATCGTTTAAGTATATAGTAATAAAGATGAAAACTAAATCTTTACTTGATTATATTCAATTTAGAAAATTAGTTAGCGTTTGATTATCTCTATTATTATTGGTTTAATTGCTAATATAAAAGGTTAGTTTACAATTAATGTCCGGGATATTACGTAAACTTATATATAGTTTATTACCAATATTGAGTGGATTATACTATGAGAACTGCTGGAAAAAAAATAGATAAGTTTTTAACCGGCATATCAATACATTATATTAAGTTTTTGTACAAATAAGGTGAAATAAGCCTTTATAAGTTTTTAATAAATCAGGCGTACTTTAATAATAGGTTGGGTATAAAAACTTTAAAGTTTAACCTGTACCTATTAATTATAAAATATAAAGATTTTTATGTTATAGGTATATAAATTGACGATTCTTTTTTTAGGGAGATGTTGAGTTTGTAGCAACGAAATAACGTGTTATTAAAAGGTTAGCCTTTTAAAGAAATAAATTAATCGAAATGTTGGCTAAAAGTATATAACTTAATTTTAATCAATGGTTAATCCATATTTGTAATGTTAAAGTTAAAAACGACATTTTTATTATCCTATATTGAAAAGGGTAAACTAATAATTGTATGATTATAGATAAGGCTGACGAGGTAAAACCATAGAGATACCTGAAGTAAAGGGCGTGTACGGCCTATATTATCACGTTGTGTCAATCGAAGATATCGTACGATCTTTCTATTATTATATAGGTATTATATTTACAAGATGAGGACTTTAACAAGCGAAATAAAAGGAATTAATATGGTTGAGGTGTTGGAATAGCAGTCAAATATAGTACAGTTAAGTCAACTTTACTTGTAGTAAAGTTGATTGCACGTACTGCAAATTGACTGCAGTTTGTGGGAATGCACTGCAAGTGCAGTGCAGTAGGTGCCCACTTCAAAGTAGGGCACAAGCCAAAGCGTTTAGCCATACAAATTAGTGTGTAGACCGGCTAGCGGTTAGCCAAATTTAGAACTTACAAAAGTTCATCAATAATATATCAACGCAACACTAGTTACTTCGACTACAGTGATTCGAATCGACTACCTTGTAACGATAAAGGCCTACCAACACTGATTAGTGTTTATTAGGTTAAGTATAGATTAGCTAAGTATGTAATGATCACACTAAATACCCGTGAGTAAATAGAAGGTATTAGGGGGTTTATGTTAGCAGTAAGGTAGCAGAGGTAATAAAGGTGCAATATCAGAAGATGTTTTTTTGTGCTGTAGAATAATCATTAGCCGTTAGGCTATTCAGGTGTGTAGACTGAATACTTAGATTGACAACTGAAGAGCTATGAAGGAAATACTATCTATGTGGTGCTGACCATGTCCTTATATCCTATGGCCTTCATACCATCTTCAGTACTAAGACTCACCGGTGCTCACTGAGGCTTAGTAAGCACTTGTGATCTAGATAACCCTAACCCTGGAGGGTTGCCTAGTCTGGTGCTGACAAAGAGATGTTCTTCGCCTAATGTGTTGGACTTCAGGCTCTCGGTAGGTCAGCTGCATGCTGGCCTGTTTCCTGACCCACCAACGTACTTGGGTCATAACAAAGTAGAAGAAGAAGCTACTTTATGGTTGTTATACTTTGCGTTATCGCTAGGGTAGAAGAAAGGTTCTTGCAAAGGACCTCCATTAGTACTACACTAGTCCACAACGGCAGGAAAATAAAGAAGACTTTTTGGGTTGCGCTAGTCTATAACGGCAATCTGGAAGTAAGCGATGATTTTGCTACTGAAAAACACCAAGAAATATTTATTGATCCTTTTTAAAAACGTTAAGATTAACTATCAGAAGTTTCAAAGTTTGGTAAGTTGTCAAACGGCTAAATTAGTATTACTATGGGTGTTATTACTACAGAAAAATGACTAAGTCCATACACCAAATAACATTTAACCTTCGCTTTTCGCCCTTTACCACTAAACGACCTTCGACCTTACCCTCTTAACCTTTATATTAAACATTTTTCTTGCTTTGCTTTTTTTCACTCCTTATATTACCTTGATTGTTAAGTTCGTTGTTTTAAGCGAAAACGCCCAGTCGCGCCAAAAAAACCACGTTGCACAACCTTACGACAGATTACCAAGTTCCTTGCCCTATACGCATCATACGCTTTATACAAGCTAAAACGTCAAAATAGCTACCGCAAGTTCTTATTTTCAGGTTATACCGACCCTGCCCAAAAATAAGTAATCAAAAACCTCAAAATAGCTTTTGTCAAGAAATATAACCACGACTTTTGAGGAGACTACATCGACCAAGGCTTAATCGAAGAGCATTTAACCAACTTCATCAGTTATTTTATCTTGAAATACGATACTGAGGGAAACTTTAAAAACGAGTTTTACAAGTTTTGTGAATTCTTCAACAACTGGATAATCGATATATAAAAAGACACTTAAAAGGCCATTAATTTTAAATTAAAGGCTAAACTTAAACTCTGAGGAATGTTCGTGTTAAAAGGAAACGTCGTTAAGTTGGCAAAAACACTTTTCGAATTGACTTAACTTGAAAAATATTTTTAAGACTTACAACCTAACGGGAAATGTGTTAAAAAACCTTAACTTTTATATACACGTTCTAGGAAACCTCCCCCTCACTTTTAATTAAGTTAAACCTTTTTACTTGCTGACGATAAGGAATCTTTTAATCTGTTTAATAGTCTGGCACCTTCACGTAACAACGTGGAGTATACTCTTAGCGGCGGCAGAGTACGTAAGATAGCGGTCGTCTATGCAGCTAAATGTATCAATACTAACAATTTACATTAATTAATTAAGTAAGATCGTTGAACCTTTTAGAACCTCTAAACCTACTTTTTGTAAGCCCTTTGATACGTTTAATTTTAGTAGCTAAAATAAGAAAGGACTAGTTTTACGCGCGAGCCTATTATTAGTACGACTACTGGCTTGTTATTTTGAAATTTAGCCAAAGATATTTATCCTACTTACGAATACTAGTAATAACCTTATTTTTTTCCTTAGCCAGGAAATATGGAAGGTTCCTACGACCAATACATTACCATTTCCCTTCGACGAGTCCCTATAGAGGATACGAATTGTACAGCAATTATCATGTTTGTTAAGATTTGGTAAGAAAAGGAAAAGTATAACGGTAAGTCGTATAACCTCCTCAACGTCAAATTACGCCTATTTTTTAACATCTACCGCCAGATAAAAGATAAATTGCCAGATTTTTACTCGTTGTTTTCTAGTATTCTTACCGGCTAAGTCAAGGCTTACTACTTTCGATACCTAACGAATTATACCTTTTTTCCGAAAAATTCACGATAGCCTAAAAAGTTACTTTAAACACGATGTTGATATTACCTAATATTACATAAATTGGAATATTATTAAGTGATCTGATATATTTGATTACAAGAAAGAATCGGAGAGTAACTTGAATCTTTTAAATTCTATGCTCAATAGGTTAATATTTTGCTAATAGGTAATAGGGAACGTAGGAGATAGCGAAGACATTTTACACCAATAAGTCCGTTAGGTAGTTACGTGTTATAAAGAGTTCAAATATGTTTTTTTAATGCTCCGATGCCACTTACGAAAGGTTTTTTGGTCAATTGCGTTCTTTGTTAACGACTGTAACTTCCAGAATTTCTGGCTTAATTGTTTTATACTCTTAATTTAGCAAATTTTTTTACGTGGAAGAAAAAAACCTTATGGTGGTTAATTACGTTGACCGCAAGTACGGTTACGGGTATTAATAACGCCTAAAGTTTAGTCTACCGGTATTAAACTAAAGGTAATAACCACATTAGCATTAGTAAAGCTAAAAGTTAAGCGAACTTATTAACCATAAGCATTATCGTTATGATAGTAGTGAAAGATATTAAATCTATGGCAGATTTATCTATTAGTTAAATTGATGCTCTGCCATAGAACGAAATAACAGAAAAGTAATATATTATATTTAGTACCTTACTATTTTCAAATATGATTATTCAAATGAAATCGTAAACTTTGAGGGTAATAAATCAAGTAACGGTAACAATGCTTCTAAATAGATTAAATGGTATGAAAATACTAGCACCGGTATTAGCTCGAAAGTAACGTAATAACTAACCAACTACACCTTTTATATCGCTTTACAGGTAAAAATCTCTATCGCCTCCACAATAATAAAGACACTGGTCCTATATATCTCTTGGCTATTTGAAACCGTTACGCAAAGCAAATCTTTTAGGGGATTATGCCGGATACAGGAGCCGCACGGTACTAAATAGGAAACTATTTATAATACGTCGTATTATGAAGGGATACTAATATTATTATGGAACTTAACCACGCGGATACTGACAAATTTAAAGTTAGCTTTGGCTTTGGAAAAAAGCTATCTTTATTGGGATTGATGACGATTAAGATTATTATTAGCCCTATTGTTTTCCATATCCAGAAATCTTCTACCTTTTTCCACCTTTGCCTAAAAGATATAAAAAACCTCAACATTAATATTAACGTTTAAATTAATGAGCTAATATAAGTCAAGGCTAGCAAAAGGTTTACATTTAGCCTTAAGTGGAATCATTTTTAATTTTACCTTTAAGGATCAAAGATAGTAGTGTTAAACCTAATGGTAGCGAAACTTCGTAAACTGTACTGTAGATTTAACTATCTGGCAACTAATAGGCTTTATAAAATCTTAAAGGCAGCTAGTTACGAATATATATACTTTTTAACTTTAAAGGCAGTCGAACGGCTTGAATACTACTTCTAAATATATTTTTAAGCTTTTCTAAGGTTCAAATTTACGTTAAAAGAAAACTAAAACTTTAACTCGAACGTTTTCATAGACGTGTTTTACCTGGAAGGCAAACCAATATTATACGTTATGGATTTTGGAACAGCTTTTTATTGTGTTAAGTTCTTTAAAACTATTATGGCAAAGGAAATATAAAAAGCATTACATACTTTATAAATTGACACGTACCTTAGGTTACTAAACGTATTGATTTAAAATAGTGGCACTGACTTTCCTAGAATAAAATTTCAAGTTAATATAAAGTTAATAGGAATTTAATATAAATAGATTTCTTTTAAGACTTACTATGGTATAGGTAAAGTCGAAAGGATATACGCCCTTTTGATAAGGGCTTATAATATCCTTATACTAGAAATCAAAAGCTTTACTAATTAAAAAGAACGGCTTTAAATAATAGTAAAAGACCTTAACGATACTATTAGCCTAAACAGATTTGTATTAACTTTACTAGTATTTGGAACTTACCCACGTATGACAGCTAAGTCGCCACCTTAGTCAAGTACCCAGAAACGTGTAATGGTATAAAGTAAATCCTTAAAAGAGTTAAGGAAGGAATTGGTACGCCGATAGGTTAATAATACCCTTAATACCAAGAATGGACTTTTAATGACAAACGTGTTATTACTCCCTCTTCAAAGTAAAGTTTTTACGTAATGCGAGCCAGGTAAATGGGATAGGCCGTATAAAATCTTAAGTATTACTAACTTAAAAGTAGTAGTTAAAACTGCTAACGGCCCCGTAACTTTCCGAATTACAAAGGTTAAGCCGTATCGAAAACCCCTTAGGCACCTCAAGTTTAATGAAAATCCTGACATCGATAATTTTTGAGCCGAGCGAATTAACTAGTACAATCCTCCGAAGCCGATTATTAACAAGCTAATAAAACGTCTGCAGCGTAAAGAACTACCTAAGAAGAGGATAAACATTAAAGAGGAAGACGGTAATAGGGATTACAGGCTTGAAAGAGCGTATAGAACGGCGTGGATATCTCAAAAGAAAAATTCTAATAATGAAATTACCCCTAATTTGTGTGCTAAGAACATTATCAATACCTCAGGCAAACCCTTTAAAGATATTAACAGAATAAAAATTGACGGCTTTTTACTACGGGGGTTTATACAATTTATACCGTTAATGTAATTCGAGAGTCAAAACGATACTATCTTTAAGTCGAAAATAGTCTATAAAGTTAAGGGTAAGACTACGGATCGGCCCTACGAAAATTTACGGCTAATCGTTTGGAAATACGGTAATAAAGGTAAGAATTGGATCCTTACTTATTCGCTTACAATCTAAAAGATTAGCTAACGTTTAATCGTCTCTATTATTGCCAGTTTGACTACTAACATAAAATATCAGTTTATACTTAAGAGTCGTGACATTACGTAAGCTTATACATAATTTACCACCGACTTCAACAGATTATACTGTTAAAACTGCTAAAATAACTAAGGGATAAGTTTCCATCCAGTATAATAATACATTGTATTAAGCTCTTATATAGATTGGCTAAAGCAGACGTAAACTCATTCCTAACATACCAAACGTACTTTAAAAACAAGCTCATTATAAAGACTTGAACCTTTAACCCATGACTGTTAATTACAAAGAGCAAAGAGTTTGACATCGTAAGTATGTAAATGGATGATACTTTTTTCTTCAGTGATATTAACTTTGTAGTGGCGGAACAACGTATTATTTAAAAGTTAGTCCTTTGAAAGTATAAGTTTATTAAAATGTTAGCGGAAGGTATACAACTAAATTTTGATAAATCGTTACACCGTATCCATAGAGTCAAGGCTAAAAACAGCACTTACATCAACCTACTCCAAAAAGGGCACGCTGCAAGCTTATCAATTATCGATGAAACCAATGAGGAAAAATTATAGAAATACCTGGAGCAAAGGGTACATACGACCTATATTGTTACGTTATATTAATCCAAGGTGTTATACGATCTTTTTATCATAACATAGGTATAGGATATATAAAACGAAAACTTTAACAAGTTAAAAAAACGGATTTAGTAGAAAATAGATTACGTAGAAAGAGAAATTAATATGATCTCTATAAATTTGACGAAGAAAAAGCTAATAATCTTTACGGATGGCTTATTTACCAATAATACTAAACTCATATATCAAATCGGCTTCCTAATATTGCTCGTTAATAAGGATGTGTTTAAAGAGAAATTTACGATTACTGGAAACCTTATGTATAAGATATCTGTTAAGTATAAACGCATAACTCGGAGTGTGATAGCTTCGAAAGTTTACGACATAATAATAATCTTTAATACAGACATGGTAATTAACGGCACATTAAGTATTATCACCAAATATCTGGGGTTGTCACCAATACCTATAGTAGTATATACTGATTCCTGAAGCTTCTACAAATACCTATTAAAGCTAGGTACGACTAATTAAAAACATTTAATGATAGATGTAATAGCTTTAAGAGAAGTATACAAAGCCTGGAAAATTGATAAGTTCCGGTAAATCAATAGCAAAAATAACCTTACTAATGCTATAACTAAGGCCACTCCTAATGGTACCCTAAAAAGGTTTGTGAATAGTAATACGCTAACTATACGAATTAAGGGATACGTGGACCGTCCGGCACGTAACGTGAAAGAATAGGGTTACCCTAAAAAACTGGAAATCCGCTAAGGCAATGGTAACAATAATAATAGTAGCGATAGCAGTAGTTTGAACTACTAATAAAAGGTATACAAGTAGTAATATACTTGATTTTCGCAGGTCTTTAGCGAAAAATCTGTGCACGGTATTCGAGGAATAGAGGTCTTAAAGGGGAGGATCGAAAGGGTCACAAGGGGCTGTAATTGATACCAATTTCAATACAAATTAATCGGAATTAATAGGGGACTAGCTTGCGGATTGAGGAGGAATTTCAGAGGTTACCACCAATTAATAGCAAGCTATGCTGGCTAACAGGCACAAAACAAAAATCTGCTAGTATTGGAATAGCAGTCAAATTCAGTATAGTCAAGTCAACTTTACTTGTAGTAAAGTTAATTGCACGTACTGTAAATTGACTGCAGTTTGTGGGACTACACTACAAGTGCAGTGCAGTAGGTATTCACTTCAAAGTGGGGCACAGGCCAAAGCGTTTGGCCATACAAATTAGTATTCAAACTGGTAAACGGTCTGCCAAAGTTAGAACTTATATACATCAATCAACAATATATTAACAAAACACTAGTTACTTCAACTACAGTGATTCGAATCGACTACATTGCAACGATAAAGGTCTACCAAAATTAGGTGAGTTTAATGAAGGCAAAGTTAATAATTTTTACGAATGGATCATTTACTAAGAACACTAACTTTACATCATAAATTAGTTTCCTAATAATGTTTTTTAACGAGGAAATATTGAGAGGGTAATATAAAATTGCCGGAAACTTATATACTAAATATCAGTAAAATATAAACGTGTAATATAAAACGTAGTAACTTTAAAAGTCTATAGTATAACAGTAGGTTTCAATATCAGTATAGTAATTAACAGTATACTAAGGATTATTACTAAATATATAAAACTACCTCCGATATCTATAGTAATATATATTAACTCTCGAAACCTTGATGAATACTCCTTAGATTTAGGTACGAATAATAAAAAACGTTTAATAATAAACGTAATTACTTTGGGGAAGGTATACAAAATCTGGAAAATCGATATATTCTGGTAAATTCATGGGGGAAATAACCCCACTAACTTTATAATTAAGGTCACGTCTAATAACGCCTTAAAAAGGTTTATAAATAATAATACGTTAATTATACGAATCGAAGGTTACGTAAATCGTACAATAAGTAACGTAATAGAATATAGTTATCCTAGTAATCTTAAGGACTGCTAAGGTAATAATGTTAATAGTAACGGTAGTAAAGGTGGTAATGACAATAATTTAAACTATTTGTATAAGTTACATAAGTGGTGGAATACGTAATACGTATAAGTTTATAGCGAAAGACCTGTGTTTAGGAGTTAAGAAACGAAGGTCTCGGAGGGGTGGAGTAAAAAGAGTGATAAGGGGCCGTAATTAAGGTTAATTTTAGTATGGATTCATTGGAATTAACAGGGTTCTAGTTTGTTATTAGCTTATGGATCGAAAACGGATTTGGAAGATTACCACCAATTAATGGCAAGCTACGCTGACATGCAAGCATAAAAACAAAAAGTCGCCAGTGTTGAAATAGTAGTTAAATTCAATACGGTCAAATCAACTTTCCTTGTAGTAAAGTTGACTATACCTGCTGCAAATTAACTGAAATTTATGGGATTTGAATACATTACACTACAAGTGTAGTGCAGTAGGTACCCACTTCTTAGTAGGGTATATGCCAAAGCGTTTGGCTATAAAAATTAGTATGCAAACCAGCTAGCATTCTGCCAAACTTAAAACTTAACACGATAATCAACCAACTTTAATGCAACACTAGTTACTTCGATCACAGTACTTCGAATCGACCACGTTGCAACGATAAAGATCTACCAACACATTCCAGATTTTTTACCCAACAAATACAAAATTGTCATTCATGTAAAAAATATAGTTACCGATATCAGGAAAAAACCGTCGACTTGGAAGTATAAAGATCGAATCTTCCGCGCCAACGAAAACAACAACAAAAAGAAGATCAACATCGCTAATTTGATTACTGCGTTATATCTATCCTTTTATGTGGTTGAAGAAAGTGATTGACCGAATATTATTACTGATGTCTAAGGCAGTCGAGTTTGATAAAACGAATGAATTACATGTTTTCATAGTTGAATTATATTTTGTAGTGATAGAGTTTTCGATCAATCTATCCCCCCATTAGATAATCATTACCCGATTATCAATAATGGAATTGAATTTCATATAGATTTAATAATAATAGATTTATAACAAATTATTATGGTTAAAATAGCTTTTAAATAGATAAAAGAATATCGGAAAAATAAAGGGAAGTAAGTAGCGATTATTTTCGGAATTTATTAGTATATAAATCATTTAATATGTAAAATTGTATTGTAAATATTGTTATTAACTGATCATCAAGTCCTTAAACCTAGAAATTATTAAAGTTAACTGATTAAGATTAAAGAATTAATTAAGATAAAATTCATATTAAGCATCAAAGAAAGTTATTTTATCAAGGATATCAGAAGCACTATGTATGATCAAGAGGTGTCGGTAAGCTCTTTGCTTATTCACGTGAATATAAAAGAGTAGAAGAGTAATCGAAAAGATTGGTATTGTAGTAGTAAAAGTAGATGATAAAGTGAGAAGCATTCAGAGATTGCATGCCTTAAGTGAAAGGTTACAAACCTATTACCCAGGTAATGGTACTTTACTATATACTCTTCAAATACCACTTCCAGGTAGTGGCACGTTATCTTGCACTTTGTAAATACCACTTCCAGGCAGTAGCACGCTATTATACACTCTACAAGAATATACTTTACAAAGTGGTACGTTGCTATGCACTGCAGCTACTTACTTACTATAAGGATATATATATTTATACAAGTAATCTTTTATTTACCTTATTACGGTCCATATCTGTTACGTAATAGTGACAGTTTAGTTATATTATAATTCATATTCATAGTTTAGTAGTAAAAGTCTAGTTCTAATATAATTTCTTTTCGTAATTTAGTGATAATAATATAATTGTGATAAAAATTATTAAGGTCGAAACTAGTAATTTCTAATCGCGATGATAATAATGTAGTTACGGTAAAATTATGAAGGTTCGAATTAGTAGTTTTTAGTCACGTTAGTAATTATAGTAAAAGCTTAGTTAATTTAGTTAATTGGTAACAATATAGATATTAATAATATTGGTTACTATTTTCTATAAATGTATAATTACGTAGGTGTAGTAAGAATATAATTGTATAAGGATAATTGCACCGTTATGTATTTTAGGGTTAGTATAAAAATATATCGTTCTTAGCTTAAGCAAACCCTCTTTTTTTCTCCCTTTAGCGATACATATTTATAGCCAATGTAAGTTTCAATTAGTTCATCGGTATATTCAGACTTGATATACTATTTTAATTACCTATTTTAAACCGTTCTAATAAGTAGGTTATTTAATCAATTCCTATGTAATAACCTCGCCCGTAAATAAATACCGCGTAAAAACCGGTCCTTTAGACGTTGTTTGACGCGAAATGTAAGCGCGTCGAGGCCGCTACCACCGCCAGCCACGCCGCCACCACCACTACTAGTACTAGCCCTATCTTTTTGGGTAACACCGCCTCTATCCCGGCTCTTTTCTTCGCTTCCTCTGGCGCCGCCACCATAACTATTACCCTCTTTCCCCTCTTTTTCCCCTCCACTTTCTCCCCTAATTCATGAGGGGAACAGTAAAGGGCTTTTAAGGTTATAAAACTTACTCTTTCCCTACGGATAAAGACTATATTACCCATAAGGGCCCC
>JASMMZ010000004.1:3009551-3048117 GCA_038502455.1 Anisogramma anomala | reverse complement strand
CGTTGTAAACGTGACCTAGTGAAGTGGTAACGCAGTTCGTATTGCCTAACCGTCCTGTATATTATGGTATATTAATATGTCCCTAGATGAGGTGGTCGAGGCGAACCTTTTTTGTCGCCTCGATCTTCGTATCGTTAAAGTATATCATAAAATCTCTTTAACATATAAAGCGTTAAAGTGGCGTAACAAGTGCATAGCCCCAGACCGTTAATAGATACGCCTTATGTATCTTATATTGTATCCGCAACTATAGGCAAATTTATTAACAATTACTATGAAAACCGGAGTCGTTTGGCCCGCTATTACTGTTACGAACGGATTAGTAACAAATATGCCCCCATTTTGTGAGTTTTAGGGCTATAAACTGAAACTGTATTACGTATTCACTGACTTTATAGTAAATTCATTTTGAAAACTATAAGTTCAACCGCGAATCCTATTCTTTACTTTCCAAATATATCGTTTAGCGCGTTTATAGAAGTAACTATTATTAAAAATAATTAAAACAAATCAATACTAATTAGTAATAGGTGTTAAATAGTGGATTAGGGAGTTGGCAACCGCTATCGCCGTCTGGAAACGAGGCCTGCGTATATAATATGCAAGCGAGTTTGACGACGTTATCGCGCGTCGCTGCGAAGAGAGTAAAACCTCCTCCACGCCATTACTTAAGTGTTATGGTCCAACCTACGATGGTAAGCCAAGTAGATACCAAATGGGATTTACTATGAAGGTGCGGAGGAAGACTAGAAGAGGCTACCGTGGCTCAACGTACAGAGCCCTTAGGCAGGACTAGTATCCAACCCGTTACGTACCCTTATACGTACCGTGTACGGATTGTACCCGGCTTGTAACCGGACTGTACCCGGTCCGCATCCGGGCTGAACTTAGGCTGGGTTTTGTCTATCCCGTTACGTATAAAGTTACGTAATTTATAAGCTTAATGGTTGACGGCCTAAATTTATAATACACCCTTTTCTCCCCAAATATTATAAAGGCTATAGCGTCCTTTTGAATAAATACCGAACGCGAGCTATACCCGCTTAATATATGGGTTTAACGTGAGCTGGTAACATTACGTTTAATATATTGTAGAACGTTTCGGCCGGTTTAACCTTAGGTTTTTAGCGCCGTATAACGCACCTTTTAACCTTACTAACAGTACCCTATAATACGCCCGTAGGCTAGATATATAATATATATATTTTTTACCGCTGGCATTGTATCACGTACCCGTCAACGCGTCGTATAATATATCTTTTTTATCGTCGGCGTCGTATAACGTATGTTTTAACGTATTATAAAATGTATTATTTTTACAGTGGATATGGTATAACACGTTGTATAAAGTCGCGTTTTTGCTTTTAATACTATATAACGCTCTCCGTATAATAATTAACCCCTATTAAATTCGATCCATTAATCCCCTATAAATAATGACGCCCCCCGTTGTTTTTAAAACTTCGTTTTTTTTTCTTTCGTGTTATTGCCTTCCTTTATTAATTACTCTTTTTATAATTATTTTACATCCCTTCTATATACGTCAAGTAGTTATTCCTATTAATATATATTTGTCTTTTTTAATTTATTACTATAATTAACATATATAATGGGTTTAACTTCAGTTATATTATCTTCGACGCCTTAAAAAGGGAGAATGAATCTTTTCGTAAAGTATATTACCTTAATATATACTAATACTCTATTATTTAATACCTATTATAACCTCCTCACATTATAAAGGATCTCTTTGTCTTTAAAATAATAAGGATAAAATATTTTTTTTAAAGGTTAAAAATGCCTATATATTATATATTAATCGGTTTTAAAACTATAACGTTTTTCTTCTTTACGTCTGGATTTATAGGGTATAAAGGTATTGTATATGTTAAAAGTTTTATCATAAAGTAAACTTATAGGTTTATCCTATAAAAATTAATTGTAAATTAATTCTTCTTCGTAATATATTTAAAATATAATATTTTACGGCCTTATCCGGTTCACGTATCATTTTAATTTAATTGGTTATTACGATAAAAGATAGGGGCTATATTTTGTCTTTTACACGTAAACATTAGGAAAATATCCTAGGTTATTGACCCGTTTGTCCACCCACCTTTTCTAAATTAATCAATTAATTTACCCGGCTCTGTAATATCGCTTAGGCGTAAAAAGTTCCTATTATACCAGCCGTATAAGCCGTTACTCCTTTAATTATACGTTTACGTTGCCTTTTCCTTTCGGTTCCGTCTTTACCTCAAACTTCTCCATTACTTTTTATTATAAAGTTTATTTATAAAAATAAAATGCCTTCGGCCAGCCGAGTTTTAACGCGTAATATTTTTATCCCGGACCCCTTTAACTATCGTCGTATATCTTTTCGTAGTTTTAACTTAAAAGGCCAAAATGATATAAGTGCTTAAACCATATTTTTATAACTAATATAAATTACGGTTCATAAAGTATTACGAGGAATGTTTAACACTTAACTATATGATTTCCGATTTTACCTGTATTTTATTTATTAACCTTAAATAAAAGCGAGTTAATTGGGCCGACTGTAAATGGGGATAGGATTGCATCTGAGCCAATTACATTATTCGAGATTTAACTAACGTATTGTAATCATTAGTAACCCATTTAAAAGGTTACTCTTCCCGCCCCACCTTTTGTATTACTCCTCATTAACCGTTATCATCGGTCTCTTTTAACGCCCATCCCTTTTAATATTATTCTTTATCGTCAGCTTCCCCTAATATCCATCTCTCCTTGTATCATTCGCTATTGCTCTTTTGGACGTCCACCCCTCCTCGCGTTATCCGTTATCCTCAGCGTTGTTTTGTATCTTTTCCATCTTTTATTAACCCTTTTTTTCGACGCCTACCAGTTTTGGCTACGTTTTTTATCTTCCCCTTTCCCTAAGATTACCTAATATATGAAATCAATTATAATAAGACCCTTGACGTTAATAAAGCCGGTATTTGTTAAACTTCAATAAGGATAATAATAATAAATAAGTGGATTTTTGCTAAGTTATAATAAAAGACGATTTACAGTCGAATATATATTCGAAAAAGTCGGACAATATTTATTCGGCTTTATTTATTGTATTAAAATTTGATTTAATAATAAATTCACCTTTTTATTTATAAAGATACTATTAATTAAAGGGTATAAACAATTTGTCCCGCGCTATTCGTTTAGTATAAGATTAATATTGACGTCGAAATACCAGGTTTTTGTAAACCCGAATATTGCTCTATTTCGTTTTAAATTTATTTCAGGTTATAATATACTAGTAAGTTTCTAATAATTTCTATTCCGAATTATTTTAACACTTTTACTTAATTAATACATAACGAATCCCACTCCTCCCCATTTTTATCGCGAGGATATCCTATACTTTAAATTTTTTATATTTATCTTTCCTCATATCGTTAATTACTAAAACTAGTTTCGAGCGAATATCAGATAAAACTTACGAAAAAAAGGGATTCGAAACCATCCGTTTAATGAATTTTATATAAAATACAAAATATTTACAGGAGATATCTAATATAATATTGAACGGGTTCTAAATATTGATTACCTGGTATTAATTGTAAAGATAATTGAGTTTTTTATTTAAACGGTTAGTTTTAATATTACAAAGATTTAGTCAAATTTAATCCCTTACTTTATATTGTTTTACCGGACGTCGCTGGCGATATGTCGCTATTTTCATTTATTATTAAATATAAGCTATCGTTGCTTAACTTAACTCCATTCCTTTGCATAAATAAGCTAAAAATATAGTAACTTGCCTTACCGGATTAATTAACGATTTCGTATCTTTATTTACCTTTAAAATAGGTGATATTTCGTATTTATTTGTTAAATAGTTCGTATTAAACCTGGTAATCGTCGACTTACAGTTATTTAATACGAATTAACAAATAGATAAATATAAAGCTTAATCGTATTACAAAAAGGCGACAACGATACATAAATACTTTTAAACCTTTTAATTCACCCATTTAATACCGTTATTTATTTATAGGTAATACATCATAAATAAAAGTTATTCGATTTTTACTAGGGAATAAAGAGTCGTTTGAAATACATTTACTTAATCCGAACAGTAATTATTAATAATGAAAACTAGAAATTTATTAAATCTTTATTACATATTCTGAAAACGCTCCGCGTATGTATCGACAGTTATAAATTACATGTTGGTAGGCCTTTAGACATTGCAACGTTGTTGATTTGAGTGGTCTTCTTCGAAGTAACAGTAGTATTGCAGTAGTTAAATGGTGGATGTATTTTTTTAGATTTGTCAGGCCGTTAGCCGATCTGCACTGTAATTTGTATAGTCAAATGCTTAGTCCGTGCCCTAGAGTGAAGTGCAGTATACTACACTCAACTTACACCCAATGCGATAAGTCCGTATAAAGCAATATACTTGCAGTACGGTCAGCTTTACTACAAGTAAAGTTGATCTACTATACTGTATACAATATCATTATAATACTGTTTTGATACTAGCGGCTTCTTGTTTTTTGTGCCTGCGTATGCTAGTGTGGCTTGCTATCAATTGGTGGCAACCTCTGAAATCCCACCTCAATTTACAACCCAGACCCCTATCAATTTCAATTAATTTGTACTGAAAACAACCTTAATTATGGCCCCCTATGGCCCTTTTGCTTCACCCCTCCGAGGTCTTCATTCCTCAAATCCCATGTACAGATTCTTCGCCACAAACCTGCGCAAATTAAATACGCTACCACTTACGTACCTTTTACCAATAGTTTAAGTTACTACTATTGTCACCATTGACATTGTTACCGCCCTAGTGGTCTTTCAATTTGCTAGGGAAACCTTATTCCTTCACGTTACGTGTTAGGTGATCCGCGTATCCCTCGATTCGTATAGTTAAAGTATTACTATCCACAAACCTTTTTAGGGCGATATTATGCGTAGCTTTGGTTATAACATCGTTAGGGTTATCTTTGCCGTCAATCTACCGGAACTTATCGATTTCCCGAGCTTCGTATACCTCTTTTAACGTTGCTACATTTATCATTAGTCGTTTTTTATTGGTCGTACCTAGTTTTGATAGGCATTCGTAAAGGCTTCAGGAATTGGTATATATTATTATAAGTATCGGTAATGAACCCAGTTTTTTCACTGATAATTCTTAATATAACGTTAGTTACCATATCGATATTAAAGACTATCATTATATCGTAAATTTTCAAGGCTAGCACACTTCGAGTTATACGCTTACATTTGATAGATATCCAATACACAAGGTTCCCGGTAATCGTATATTACCCTTTGAACCTTTTTTCGTTAACAAGTATTATTAAAAGGCCGATTTACGATATAAAGTTAGTATTATTAACGAATAATCCGTTCGCAAATATTATTAACTTCGCCTTCGTCAAATTTATAAAAATCATATTAATTACTCTTTTTACGTGGTTTATTTACTATTTAATCCATTTATTTAACTTATTAAATTCTTTGTTCTATGGGTCCTATGTTTATACTGTAATGAAAAGGTCATACGATGCTTTCAGTTAACATAACGTAACTATATAGGTCGTATAGGCCCTTTACTTTAGGTATCTCTATGCCATTACCTCGTTAGCCTTATTGATAATCTTTAGGTTCATGATTTGCTCCTTTTAACGTAGGCTAATGTAAGTGTCTCTTTTAGCCTTAACGCTATATATACAGAGTAACAATTCGTTAAATTTAAGTTGTATACCCTTAACCAATATTTCAACTAGCCTACACTTTTAAAAGCTTAACTTTTCGACAATACACTATTTCGCCGCTACAAATTTAACATCACTGAAGAAAAATGTATCGTTAGTTTATATATTTACGATACCAAAGTTTTTCCCCTTTATAATTAACAAATATAGGTCAAATATTAAAGTCTTTATACCTAACCTTCTTTTAAAGTGTGCCTAATACGTTGAAAACCAGTAAACATTAACTTTAGATAATCCATATAAAGGTTTGATATAATATATTATCTTGCTAGCCGAAAACTTATCCTTTAATTCTTATAGTAGTTTTAGCAGTGTAATCTACTGAAAATAGGTGGCAGATTACGTGTATGTTTACGTAATATCCCGAATATTGAATGTAAACTGACATTTTATGCTAATAGTTAAACTATGAGTAATAATAACGATTAAACTTTAGTTGATTTTTAAAATTATAAACGATTAAGTGAGGATTTAGGTTTTACCTTTATTACCGTATCCTTAAACGATTAGCTGTAACTTTTCATACGGCTGGTCTGTAGTTTTACCTTTAACCTCGTAAACTATCCTCGACTTAAAAATAGTAATATTTTAGCCTTTAAATTACGTTAACGGTATAGATTGTATAACTCCCCGTAACAAAAGGCTGTTAATTTTCATTTGGATACTTTTCTTAAAAGGCTTACCCAATATATTATTTATGCTTTCGATACGTAGCTTAAAGGAAAATTCTCTATTAGATTTTTATTTTAAAATAACTACACCGTTATATATACCCTGTCAGGCTTAAAGTTTCCATTTTTCTTTTTTTTAATATGTATCCTCCTTTTATGTAGTTTTTTATACCGTCGGCGTTTTATCGGCTTATTAATAGTCGGTTCGGAAGGGTTATATTAGCTAATCCATTAGACTCGAAGGTCATCAACGTTAAAATCTTTATTAAACTTAAGGGTTTTTTTTTACGGCTTAACTTATGTGGCTCGAAAGTTACAGGGCCGTTGGTAATTTCAACTAATATGTTAAAATTAGTAATATTTAAAATATTATACAGCTTATCTCATTTGCTTGGTTTACACTATGTAAAGATTTTACTTTAAAGGGTAAGTAAAAGCACGTTTATTATTCAAAATCTGTTTTAGATGTTAAGGGTATCGTTAACCTAGCGACGTGCCAATTCCTTTCTTAATTCCTTTAGTGCTTTGATATATGTTATAACACGCTTTTCGGTGCTTAATAAGGGTAACGACTTAACTGTTATACGTATGTAAACTTTAAATATTAACAAACTTGATATAAATCCGTTAAAGCCAATAGTATCGTTAAACCCTTTTACCGTTATTTAAAATCGTGCCTTTTAACTTATAAAGATTTCGCTTTCAAGTGTAAGGATATCGTAAACCTTTGGTAAAAGTAAATATACACTTTTAACCCTACTAATACTCCAATAAACCTTTACAAAAACCTATTTACACGAAATCACTATTAACTTTATATTAACTTAAAACTTTATCGTAATAAAGTTAATATCGGCATCGTAAACTAATATATCTGGTAAACCAAAGTATATATTAATTCACAAAGTACGTAATACTTTCTATATTTCCTTTACCGTAATATTTTCAAGGAACCTGATGTCATAAAAAGCCATAATGGAATAGACGACATATAATACTAATTTGCCTTCTAAATAAAACACGTTTATGAAAATTTCTGAATTAAAGTATTAATTTTCCTTTAACGTAAACTTAAACTTTAAAAGAGTTTAGGTTTTTTTTTGGCAATAGTGGTAAAAGCGTTTAACTACCTTTAGTACTGGTAAATTTATATCTTTGTAACTAATTGCCTTTCAAACTTTGTATAGCTTATTAGTTGCCAGGTTGTTAAACCTACAATATAGTTAACGAAGTTTTACCTTCGTTAAATTTAACACCATTGCTTTTGGTTTTTAAAGATGAAACTAGAAATACCCCTATTTAAGGTTAAATGAAAACTATTTACCAACGCTGAGGTTTTTCATGTTTTTAAAGCAAAGAAGAAAGAGGGTAAGGGATTCCAAGATGTAGAAAATAATAGAGCTAATAATAGTCTTTATTGTTGTCGATTCTAGTAAAAATATC
This sequence comes from Anisogramma anomala, assembly GCA_038502455.1. NCBI lineage: Eukaryota > Fungi > Ascomycota > Sordariomycetes > Diaporthales > Gnomoniaceae > Anisogramma > Anisogramma anomala. The sequence continues at coordinate 3,040,238 of JASMMZ010000004.1, read as the reverse complement.
TCTTTTCTAGGGTTAAAGCTAACTTTAACCTTACCATTATCCACGTAGTTAAGTTTCTTAACAGTATCTATATCCCTTCGTAACTCGATATACTACGAATAGTCTTTTATTAAATACTGTATTGCCCCTGTATCTGGCATAATCCCCTAATAAACTTGCTTCACGTACCGGTTTTGAATAGTAAAGAGATATATAAAGCCAATGTTTTTATCGTTATAACGACGGTAAGGGTCTTTACTTATAAAGTGGTACAAGAATATGTGGTCAGCTGGTTATTGCGTGGTTTTCGGGCTAATACTGGTGTTAGTATTAGTATCTTCATGCCAATCGATATCCTTCAGCTTGTTTTCCTTCTTTTTAGCTTTACTTCCTTCAAACTACGTAATACGCTCCATATAGTCATATTCTAAAGTAAAGGGGTATTACGTATGGTAAATTTCCTATTTTGCATCACGTTCGACGGTAGTATGACGTATTAACTAATAGCTCTGTTTATTGCAAATCCAATATTTCTTAGCGTTTGAGTTAAACTTACTTAGCCGACTTGAAGGTTTTAAAGAGGATAAATGCCCTTTTCCGTAGGTAGAGGTCCAGACTTTTTATTGACCGTACTTACTGGGTTGTCTATACCATCGATTAATTTAGTACGAACTGGAAGGGTTTTTTTCGTCATTTCATTCTGGAGCTTATGGATATATACCAGTCGAACCGGAGATTCGAGCTTTTACGGTCGCTAACGAGGAACGGAGTTAGCAAAAAAATCTTTTGTAGGTGGCATTAGGGTATTATAGGGCGTATTTAAACTCTTGGTAACCTGTAACTACTTGCCGGACCTATTAGCGTAAGGTGCTTTCATTAGCTTTTACATTCCCCATCGCTTATTAGCAAAGTATCAGCCTATTAAGCATCTGATTTAAAGGATCTATTTTATTTTCCGACTTATTCTTGCAATCCAACATGTAAAACTACTTAATAATATTTCAGTTTATATGATACTGGGTAAGGTTGATATCGTATTTGAAGTAGCTTTTTATATTATCGTAGATTTCGCAGGAAGAGGTACAATTTATTAGGTATTAGAAGTAGTAATTCTTAGCTTAACCAGTGAAAATTTTGGGAAATAATAAGTGAAAACCTGGCAATTCGACTTTTATCTAACGGAAAATATTAAAAAATGGGCGTAACTTAATGTCGAGAAGGTTATACGGCTTGTCGTTATACTTATTTTTGCCTCTCTAAATCTTAACAAACGTGGTAATTGCCGTACAATCCGTATCTTTTATAGGGATACACCGAGGGAAAAGTGTAATATACTGGTTGTAAAAACCTTCTTTACTTAGCCAGGGAAAGAGTTAAAGTTGTTATTAGTATTAGTAAATAGGATAGTTACCTTTAGCCGAATTTAAAAGGAAAAAGCCAGTAGTCGTACTCACAGTCAGCTTACTTGTGAATCCGGTCCTTTCTTAACTTGGCTATTAAAACTGGACGTGTTAAGGAGCTTAGGGGAAATGAGCTTGGTGTTATCCGCCATGGGAAGGTTGGCGATAATCCTCTTGGTATTAAGGGGTTCGGAGGGGCTCCTACTTAATAGATTACTGGATTTAAGGGCTTAAAGGGTGTAGATCTAGCGATTTTTCTCGGGCAGGTCTTTACGAATGTTTGTATAGTCGTTATAGGTTACTATTACTAGTAACTTCTCTACCCTTAACCGAGGTCCATTAAGGATCTTTATCTGTGGCGCATTCGTAAAGTAATTTAGCTAAGTTACCTTCCTTTCCTTTCTTCGCTTGAAGTTCAATTCCTCGATCCATTTATTGATCTTTAGCCTTATTTTTACCTGACTTTCCGTCTTTTTTCACATTTTAAAACTTTAGTCTCAAAACTATTTTTAAAAATTGTTGAGGGTTAGGTGTCTAAAGAAGGTTTTAGTAGTGCCTATATCGAGAATAAATTGGCCGATAACGTTGGTCAGTTACTTTAGGGTAAAGTTTTCGGTGGCTTCGGTGTATTATAACTCTTTATCGTAGTGCTTTTCAAAGATATTGCCAAGGTCTTTAATTGCTTTCTTTCGTTTGTTGTCGTCAAAGATATTAATTCCAGTACGTTCTGAAGCCATGGTAACGATCTGGATAGTGTGGGGCTTGGTGGTGGTAGATTTGACGATCTGGAGGCGTGTAGATTTAGTGTTTTAGCGTGAAGTCGCGCGACGTAGCTTTCTTGGCACGACTTGGTAATTCCTCGTGTTTTTGCTCCGAACAGCGAATTTGACGATTAACGTGGTGTAAAGGGAGTAAAAAGAGTAAAATATGGGCAGATATTTGGTGTAGGTGGTGCGGTTGTAGGTCGTTGTTGGTGGTAAAGGTTAAGGAACGAAGGTTGTTTGTTATTTGACGTAGGGACTTATTCGTTTTTCTTACGTTTTACAATAGTAGTACTTGCAATAACAATTAACTTAGCCGTTTGATAACTTACTGACTTGGTGCTTTTTGAGACTTTTAGTGGTTAATCTTAACGCTCTTCAAGAGGTATTAACAAATATTTCTTGGTGTTTTCGAGTAGCAATACCTTCGCTTACTTATAGACTGCCGAGAATAACTGTATAGTCTATAAATTTTCTCTTCTTGCTGCCGCGAACAACTACACAGCGTATAGGAGCCTTTAGCAAAAACCTTTCCTCTACATTACCTAATAAAGTGTAACCAGAAAGTAGCTTTCTTCTTTTATTTAGCCAATCTATGCTTAACCTAATAAGAACTGATCAGTGTTGTTAGGTCTTTAGACGTTGTAACGTTGTCTATTCGAATGGTCTTCTTCGAAGTAACAGTAGTATTACAGTAGTCAGATGGTAGATGTATTGTTTTAGGTTTGGCAGACCGCTAGCCGATTTGCACTGTAATTTGTATAGATAAGTGCTTGACCCGTGCCCTAGAGTGAAGTTCAGCGTACTGCACTCGACTTACACCCAATGCGGTAAGTTCGTACAAAGAAATACACTTGCAGTACGGTCAACTTTACTACAAGTAAAGTTGACCTACTATACTGCATGCAATACCATTGCAATACTGTTCCAAAATTACATAACTTTTAACTAAATAAACTTAAAAAGACGATTAATAATAACGAATAAATATCGAATTCCGTTATTAATAATTGGTAAGTCGATTATAAAGTCGACTGAAATATACGTTTAATATCGATCGAGGATAATTTTTTTAAAAAAAGGCTTTATTATAAAGTACGACGAGGTTTGTCACATTATATTACGTATATATTCGATATAAACTTCTAATATTTACGATTATACTTCTTAAACAGTAATTCCATTAAAAATGCGAAATGAAATATTTTTATTCGAATAACTTATAATAAACGATTTATAAATCTATTATAAAACCCTCATAATTAATAATTTCCAATTCGGTGATTATAAACAACTACGATAACGTAATATACGCCGCGAGTTAATCCTGTGATTTGTAACTTACGTCAATTATTTTACTTTAAGTAGAAAATGCCTAACGCCTTTGAAAATCATTAAAAGGCGAACCTTATATAACGAGTCGTTTTTAACCTTTCAATTTTATAATTCCGCAAATATACCCAAGCCGAAAATAAGGTAATTATTCGATATTGACGATATAGGTGGGTTTAATCTGGGCCGGGTCCGTAACAGTATTGCCAATATCATCATATTAAAATCACCTAACGTTATTTCTAATAACGACTTGCGTACGAACCGAGCCTGGGGCGGTTTCGCCCTGGACGGCCTTTCGAAAATCCTTGACTTACCCTTAAAATATATATCTTCGTAATTTTAATAACCTGATATTCATTGTGCTAAATACGTTGACATAAACCATCGCAATTTATATATTTTTAGTATGTAAATTTATTGATACTACGTTTAATATAATAATAAAATAGGTTAAAAAACCCGCGTGCGGTGTTTTTCAACCTTGAGCTTATTTTATTACCTGCGAGTTAATGTATCCGGGCAAACGTTTTAAGTTACAGGCCTATACTATAAATAGAATTAAAAAGGAAAAGGATTTGATCCTATTTAGTTTGGCGTTTCGAAATTAATCATAGTAACAAAAAATACGTTAATCCCTTATAGTTCGTTAAAATCGTAAACGGTATACGGATACTACGTAACTCGGAAAATTACGCCTTTAAATAGGATACTATCGCGAAAAGCCTTTTATTGTAAATATTATAGTTACGTTTCGTATTTATGAATCGTACGAAATGGTAAACTATTAGCTTTAAAATATTATTTTCGCCCTATTACAGTAAATACGTTTTCAACACCATTTTCGAATAATCGGTTTTTATTACTATTAACCGATTTAGATCCTAATATGCTTAAATCGAAGCCGTAATAAAGGTATCTTTTAAAATTTTAAATATATATTTCTCCTGTTTTATCGAAATTGAACAAATACCTGACTTCGTTAAATGGATGAAATAATCCGCTAACTAAAAAAATTTCTAATAAAATTACGATAAAAGTTAGGAAAACCTAAAAAGCTTTAAACTTTTCGAACTGTACGTAGTAACTCTTACTCGTGGATTACCCGGACTTTTTTGGGGTTAGCACAAATACCTACCCTAATCATTATAATAAAACCTGAGTATTTTACCTTCTTAACTACGAAGTCGCACTTTTTAAAATTTAAATTTAACATTATATTATGAAAATATTTTCAAATTACGTAAACTTTCGTTATATAATTTTACTTAATATCTGTAAAAAAAATATTATTTAAATACGTTATGATGAAATTATTGAAAATATCTACTATTATATAATTAATATATCGCTAAAACGTTGCCAGCGCTTCCGCTAACTTAAAAAAGGTAATTAACCATTTCAATAACCCAAATTTTGTACGAAATTCCGTTAATTTTTCCTACCCAAGTATTATTCGAATACAGTGAAAAGTTATTCGAATATCCAATTTCGTAAGTTATATCGACTTCGACAACGTATGTAGGGTTTCTTTAATTAAAGTTAAAGGGAAACAGTTATATTTTATAAGTTTATTTAATACCCGGTAGTCGATAGAAAATCGTTATCCCTTTTTAGGCTTTCAAATAAATAATACCGACGTTACTACCGATAAAAAGTTTACCCAAACTTAATCTTTATTTATTAACTCTGTAACCTATCGTGGAAATTTAAAATATTAATTTTGTAATATCGAATATAACAACACTTAAAGTCGTTTTAATAAAGATTTATCCTCGTTCGGTTTAATATAAATATAATGATCGAATTTCCCCTTATATAGGGATAAATTTATAACTTTATCCTCATCGAATCGGTCTTGAAACTTAACTAATTTCGGTGAAAAAAATAACGAATCCTTTTCTTTTGTAACTGTACTCATCGCCGTCGCTTACAAACCCAACATTATCCCATAAAAGCTTATAATAAAAGTTATTAAAAAAAGGGATTTCATATATTATACCTTTTAATAAAAATGTTTTATTAATCAGAAAAAGAATAAATTTACCACGTTTTATATATTTCTCGTCCTAAGGCGTATTATCACTATGTTAACAATCAAATTTCCATAACTTTCAATTACGAAACAACTATCGCCCGCGTTAAAGGTTACCTGTTTATATTGTATCTAAGGTATTCCAAAAATTATATTCCGCGTTATTCCAGGAATGATATATATTAATATCTGGTTTAACCATTTATTAATATTCATGTTAAAATTGGCTATTTAGGTAATACATTTGTTTTACCGTAACTATACTACTATGCTGAAATTTCGCAGATATAATAACCGATCTTAATTTATCCTTAACTATTATGTTAAAGCTTTACTTATAATATAATAATAATTATAGTTAAAATCGATTAAAATATTTTAAAAGTAATATTATGAGAAAGTATAAAAAAAATAAAGGAATTTTTATTTTTACGTATTGAAATTAAATTAAACTATTTTTTATTGAATTTTACAATTATATCGTCAAAGTTATATTACCTTTAAATAAAATTATATTCAGGAGTTAGGTTTTTCCCGTCGCCTTTAATAAACAATATTTTTTTTTCGACTTAGACTGTATATATATACCTAAAGGGTAATACCGAGTGGAAATCGTAGTTACGTTAATAATAATCTAATAAGTCATAACGTACGTAACGCCTCGAAGCCAGTTTAATTTAACGTTTTTTAATTATTGCTTAAATCGTTCTATATCCTTAGTTTTAAGTACATATCGAACGGATTTGTTAAAATAATTAGCTGCGGTATCGAAATAATTAGCCGCGATTAGTACAGCTTTTTAACGAAGATATTTAAAAGGTATAAACTTTTATTATAACCGTATTCCTATTCAGCCGTTAAGTTTAAATATATTTCGCTAATTAACGATTGAAACGTCGTTTTAAATTTAAATATTTTAATTTATCAATGATTTTGTAGTACTTTTCCAAGGTTATAATATAATATACCCGACTAATACCTATCGTAATAAATTTGTTACTAATACGTAATGATACTTGGGAACGTGAATAATTTTATTTTACAGGCGAAGGCTAATTTAAGTCGTCTGTTTAAGTTAAAAGTTTTTCAAACCTAATAATCAATAGCACTTATAGGTCTTTATCGCTTACAATTAAGTCTTTAAATTCGACCAATGTTTTATCCATGTGGTAAAGGTTATTGAAAGCCTTTTTAATATAATTAAAAAAATTCCTTATATTATATATGTTTTCGTATCCTCCAGTTTCGTAATAAGTAGTAATTGCCTATTTTACAACCGCCGTATAATGTCTCTATACGTAAAAAAACGTATATCGACCTCTTATAATTTACATTCTATTCGCTTTTAATATAAATTTAATTGTTTAATACGTTGCAGCTCACTTAAAAGTAAATACATCGAATTACGGTTGCTTATATCGTTTTTGCCTGCCTTAAACTAGTAAAAATCTAATACGAATCGTAGTGAATTCGGCTTCGAATTGCTAAATCTTCGTAACAATCCAAGTAAAATCAGATATAAAATCGATAATTAAAATCGATTAACCCGGTTATTATAGTTATTTTATAGCCTATACGATATAATACATGGTATTTTACATACTAAAAATATCGGCTTAAATCAACTTCGAAAACGTAGGAGATATATTTATAAAGATAAAGAACTAGATATTCATCGACTGTTCATTTTCCTTGATAACGTTAAAGCATAACATCAAATTATTAACTTTCATTATTAATTCGTTTACTATGAGCAATATTCCTTTAAAAATATATTATAATTTTACTTACAATAGTAAACTTAGTAAGTATCAAATGGGATTTACTATTAAGTTAGGAAGGAAAATTAAAAGAGGTTATCATAGCTTAATTTGTAGTGTTTTTGGGAAGGACCAGTGCCCAGCCCGTCACGTGCCCTCACACGTGCCATGCATGGACCGTGCCCGGCCTGTAATCGAATCATGCACGGTCCGCACCCGGGCTGGACCAAGGCCGAGTCCTGCCCATCCCGTTACGTACTTAGTCACGTAACTTATAGGCTCAATGGCCAATGGCCTGAGTCCATAACACTAAGGGTATACAACCTAAGGCGCGGGGCCACCTCCTCAGTGGCGCCAATAATAGCATCGATAGTGGTAATAGCGGTAACTTTAATACAAATGGGGAGGGCGGCGGGGAGAATGGTAGGGACGCGATGGCATCGCCCTTTTCCTCTCCTTTCAATAATGAATAGATGTCACTTTTAGCCGAACCGGCGGAGCCAGCTATAGTATAATACGTTATATAGTAATATTATTTCTTTCTGAAACTAAAAATAGTAAAGTAAGTGATAAAATATAAAAAGAAAGGTAAGTAATAAAAAGTCAGTAAGGTAAATTTTTATAAAGCCAAAAGTAACAATACATTAGGAACGGTACAAAATAATAAATCCAAATGAAAAAAAAAAAACACCAAAAAACGATGCGAATAGCGGGTTTTGCACTGCTCGAAAATATTTAAAGCGGTGTAATTATACAAAATAAAATACAAAAAGGCAAGGCGTAAAATATAAGTTTTAATAAAGTCGTAAAACCTTTCTAACATTATTAACAAAAAGTGTACTTATTGATATTAACGCCTTTAATACCTCATTTACGGCGCCTTTAGTTGTTATGTTTACTAGGTTTGATTTTTTATTGATTCATTCTATTTCTTTAATTTCGCAACGCTTATATGATTCGCATAAAGCTATAATATTAATTATGAAGCGTTTTTCGTTCGTAATACTAAATTTAACTAGGTCTTCGTATAACGAAAAAAGGTTAGTATAAACGACAAAAGGTATAGGTTTTAAACTAATATTTAAAATAATTATTCGAAACATTATCGTTATAATAATACCTAAATGGAAGAATTGAACTATTTTATAAATTTTTAACGTCAAAACTTTTTATATAACCTGCTTATACTTAGTTGAATTACACTAAATAATTTTCTTAAGAAACGTTAACCCTATTCGGGCAGGTATTTCGTTATCAAACATAGAAACGAACTTTATTTGCGAATTATGATTAAAGTAATTAGCGAAAAAACCGTTAGTAAAAACAAAAAATTTATATATATATATTTAAAGTAATATGAAATATAAACTGCGTTTCTAATTATGTATTTACCATGTAAGGCGTTTATTAAACACTTTATATATATCGTTTAAATGACTAGTCCATCATTATATGGCGAACAAAAAGTTGAACGCTGCTTTAAGTTATACTAATAAAGTAACCTAAACACTACATACGCGCTGATATTTATATTCGTCGTCCCGTTTTATACTATTTAAAGCGATAAAAGTAACTTTATTTAATTATTACTTTTACATTAAGCCTAAAACCCTTTTTCGAAAAATAATGGTCGTATTATTAAAGTCGATTATATGGTATTCCGTTAGGTATATTTTAGGTTTTACTTTTAAGAAGATGTTTCAAAGTTTCGTCTTTTCAAATATGGAAAACGACGCATTACATAACGTTAACGTGTTATCCGTTTATATACTTATTAATATAAATTCTTGAAAACAGTCCATGAAAACTAATAGATAACAGTTGAAGATCGAACTGCCTATTTTAAACCGCTCTTTATAATATTGTAATAGGTATTATACTAATATATATCAACTTTAGCTAGGCTGTACAGCGGTTTTATAATACGTAAAATCGTTTTAAATAGATAGTATTTCCTGAAATTCATTAGTATATAGGCGTAAATACACTGTTTAAACCGCTTTTCGAATTATATATAAGTTATAGGGGAGGGGGGGGTAAAGAAGACTATAAACGTAAAAATTCAACGGTAATAAACCCGTTATAAGGTTAATAATTAGGTTATAATATTCTTTTTACCGTTATTATTATTACCTTTTATAATTAGGCGGTTTTTTCATATGGTTTTTCGGTCTTATCTTTAACTTCGTATACGAAAAGAGTTAGAACTTTTTTTGTAAACATCATAAACCGTTAAGTTAAATCGTTTAAAACGAAAAACGCGTTTTTCAATTGGGGCAGAAATTTTTTTTCAGGTAAAATATTCGAATGAAGCGCCTAAAGTGGTAATAATTCCTTCGTAGCGAAGCTTTAAGCTAAGCTTAAGGTTTGCTATCTCCTTCTAAATAATAAGGGAATTTGCAGTAAAGGTATCAGTTCGTTTTTTATTTTTCCAGATAATTGAACGACCTCAATAATAAGGCGTTAATAATATTAGTACGAACGTTTCGTTTTCGTATAGTAATAACGATTTAAAAATATAGTCTGAAGAGTATACTGAATTTAAGGGAGGTTTAGATCCGCTATCATAAAAGTGGTTCCGCTGGTGCCACTATTCGGATTACGGTTTTAGACCACTTTTCTTAATTTTTTTCTTTTTATGATCCTATACTATTTTCCAACGAAACGAACTTATACTATTCGGTAAATTAACAAGTATATTATAAACTTTAAATCCGTTAATTTTTTACAAATTAGTTTATTTATTTTTAGGTTTCTGAACTAGGATATCCGATTACAATAGTAAGTTCAAAACGCCGGTTTCGCATAAGGCTTTCCTTATAACCAACGCTTTAAAATAATCATTTTTAATCCGTGAAAACATAAAGATATTACGACTTTCTCTACAGAATTCGCTCTTCATACCGTGATTAGTAATGGTATAAAGTCTATATAAATCCTTGGGTTAATACTCAAAATAAAGAATGTAAAGATTAGCTTATTCGAGCTGAAAATATTGTTAACAGCATTAACCGTTATTTATGAAATATATTCCTTAAAACTAATACTCTTTATATTTTTAAATAATACCGTATATACCCCTTCAAGCGGTTTATAATATCTTTTGAACTTTTAAATACCTTATAGTACTTTTACTCCTATTTTTTTATATTTGTTACTAGCGATCCTAGTTTTGATACACTACTTTGTAAAGTTAAAAGCCGTATTAACGTTGTAGGTAATTTAATTCGCAGGTTTTAAATAAAATTTTAACTAGCAATTAACCGAAACATTCTAATAATTTATAAGAAAAGCACTCTATATAAATTTCGCAGCTTGTAATAATATTACCACGTCGTCGGTGTATAGTACTAGCTAGCCGTCAAAGTATATTATATCCATCATTAGCTCGGAATAAAAGTTCATATCGTTTTAAAAACGAAATTGAAACTACAGTGAAGCTTGTAAATATAACTAGCATTTATAACAAAACTTTTCGATAGCTTCAAACGCTTCCTTCCCTACTTTTATATAGCCTACAGCGTAAAGTAGCTGTAAAAAGGCGTTTCATAACAAGGTATCCAAATCGACGGTGTAAAATTCGCAATGCTGGTTATCTTAGGTAAATTACTTTAATTATATATATTTCAAAAAAGTATAAATAGTTGAACTTCAATCGAAGCGATGCAGATACGTTATCTGAAGCGCAAATAAATTAGTTGGTTCTATTTCAGATCTTATTTTCAAATTTGTTTATATTAGTTAACAGAAGTAAAAATAGTGTTTTAAAGTTTATTATGCAAAACCTAACCGGTTCGAATAGTATATTTACAAGGATTATGTTAAATGATAACGTTCTATCTTTACCTAATAGGACTTTTCAATATTCTCCTATACGGTAGAGCTATAATTTCGGAAATTTCGCCGCGAACGCGTCGAATTATCGTTTTCCGGCCGTTAAGATTTCGGCCGCGTCGATATTAGGTATAATACTCTAAAAACGGTTGCCGTATCTATTTACAAGTATGAATTACGACAATATATAAATATTCAACACATCGTCTTCGTAATTCAAACCTATACTATATAGGAAGGAAGCGTTTTACAGACTTGTCAAGATACTTTAGGCGGTTTCGTTATTTTGGGTTATCAAGTAAGTATTGTTAGCTTTGAAGTTTTTACTCTAAAGTTGTATTCGTAGGGGTAAGCATTAAACTTATCCTTTACGCCTTTATACTTGGTTATGTACATTATAGAATTAGCTTTTATTTGGTTTTGAAGTAGGTAATCGGCTTAAAATTATCGTTTTATCCGAATTTACTTGTATATTAAGTGGTTAGTAAACTAGTAGCCGATTTTTTCGTATACAATATAACGCTTTTACAAGCCTGTAGAGCCCTATAAACGTTTCCATAGATATTGTTATAGTTGTGGTACGTTTCATCTTTAGCCGTATAATCGTCCTTAGTAATCGCCGTTTCACCTTTTTTAAAGCCCCCCCTCCGATATTTTTCGTTTCAAAATCCGTATCTAAGCTGTTTATTTGGTCTTAGATATACTGTGAATTTTCTATCTAAAACGTAGTAAATTATTTCGACAAGGTTTACCATTGTAATTTGGCTCTCGCGTTTTGTATTATTGGTTATAAATACTAATTCAAGGTTCGCTTTTCTGCGTATAAATATTTCGAACGATATTTTAAAACTCGTATAAAAAGCCTTTAAATTCTTTTCGAGTTTAAACAGTATAAAGTCGAAATTTAATACTTTTATTATTTACTTAAATAAATATTTAATTACCCTTATTCTTTGGTTCAAGGGCTGCTTTATATTTTTTAAACTTTATTAATAAGGTAATAAATACATTTTATATGTTTCTTTTAGAGTTTTCATATTAATCTTTTTCACGGATTTCTAGCTTATATTAGTTCAATTCCTATCATAAAGTTTATAGTTAAACTCTGTATCGAAATAGGATTTTAGACGGTTGTAATACTTCGCAGATATATTTACTTATATAAAGTGGTATATATATTACTTTTTAACGTGCCCAAATAATACACCAGGTGAAATAACGTAGAATTGTGACGGTTTAATTTCTAGACTTTTATACGTATTTAATATTATACGTATTTCGTTGTTGAGTATATCGTATGGTTCGCTATTATAATTATCTTCCTTATTCTAATATTTAGCGAAATTGGTACGCTTTGTAAAATCGCTTTTTTTAGTAAGAAAACGGTATAGTACAAGGTTATAGTAAGGATCGTAATTAACGTATATTGGTCTGTAAGGTACATATTAGCGTTTTGCGCCGCTTATATTATTTTAAAACAAGTTGTTTCTTTTCTTCAGGCTGATTTTATTGTAATCAAATTGGGTTTTAATCATATTCAGAACGCGGTTTTATATTAATATCTATTTAAAACTACGTTTAGAAAATAGTTTGTTTTTAATTCGCATCGTAAATAGTCTTTCCGGAATTTTATCTTTTTCTATCGATTCATTCAACTCCGTTTTCACTTCGCAGCAGGCATTTAACCTTACTAAGCGCCTTTTTTCTATTTGCGAAGGCTTTTTTCGTTCCCGATTTTTTATTTTAAGTAGGCGATCCTAACGTTCTTTTAACTAATATCCCTTTATAAACTTTACTTTCATTATTTTATTGTTCGTTAACTTTGTTGTTTATATAAACTAGGATGTTACTAATAGAGTCATTATAATACGACTATTATTTCCACCGGTTGTATTGATACTTTTACTTCTGAATTATTTTGTAATATTTTGGAGATTGTATTATCGACTATACGCTATATATCTGGCGTCTAATTTGTAAAATTCATCTTAAAATTGTTGAAGAAGTATACCTTTTAATTTCTTTTCTATAGTAATCAAAAACTATATTAATAATGTACGTATTTTCCACAAAAAGGTTTAAATCCTTTATTCGTACCCCAATTTTGTTATTTTATAGGTTAAGATTTGAATCCTTCAAAATGCTGTTACAAAATAATGTATTCGTAAATAGGTACTTTATGTATTCTTTAACTTTTATTAGGTATATTATTAGTAAAGCTGTAATTATATGCGTATAAAGTATATGAAAGCGGTTAAAAACGTGGTTTCTAAAGATACCTAAAATACTAAAGCAGTATAAATATCGGTTTTGTATAATAAATCGGATTCGGGTATGTTTGGGTTACAGTATATAAATAACTAAAATGAAAAGCGTATATATACGTAAATATAAAATAAATAAAGTGTAGAAAAACGGTTTAATCAGGGTTTTAATACTTATTAATATAATCTAAAATTAAGTAAGGTATAGACGAAGAATAATTATAGGCTAATTGAATGCCTTAAATTAGTTTTTTAATCTTTTATAAACGTTATACTAGTCAAACGGTTAGAAAAACTTAAACGTTATAAATAATAGACTTATAATAGTGGTATAGTGCGAGCAAGATAAGGCGGATAGGGTAAATAGGAAAGGAGAATGAGAAAAATTGTGGATGTAAGGAGGTGTGTATGTATGAACCAGTGTATAAAACTCGGTTTGTATTTGATAAGCGGTTCAGATATCTTGTTATGGCCGTTTTTGTTGTTTGCGAGCGGTTTGGGTGTTGTGTCGTAACTGTTTTCGGGTTTTGTAAACGGTTTAGATATTGCGTTTTAGGTCGAATGGGTCCTAATAAAGGGGTTTAAAACTTAGTGGTTTTAACACATATAGCCTAATATGTAATAGGACGCTTTTTAAAAAGTGTTTATGTACGTTTAAAACGCTAAAGCGAGTTGATAGTTAACGTAAAAAGGCTTTTAGTCAACAGGGTACCAATTAGTTAATAATATCGTATTAAAGTGGTCCTTTTTAAGATCACTCTGGATTTTAGTCTTATTACGCTTTGGGGTTTAAAAGTGTTTCGCATAATTTTACACTTCCTTATGATTTTTATAAAGCGTAATCTTAAAGCACAAATAGTTAGGACCGTTATAATATCTCATTATAGGTATTTAATATCGATTTGTTTTTTTCTCTTGGGCTATTTATAATCAACTTAATCAACTACTAATTAATATTAGTAAAATATCTATTTATTTACATAAATGTAAGAAAGTAAAAGAGTAATCGTTAAGATTGATATTATAGTAGTAAAAGTAAATAATAAAGGGAAAAGTGTTTGAAGAGTACATGCCTTAGGTAAGAGGTTATAAACCTATTATTCAAATAGTGGTACTTTACTGTACACTTTGCAAATGCCACTTCCAGGCAGTAGCACGCTATCGTACACTCTGTAAATACCACTTCTAGGCAGTAGCACGCTATCATGCACTCTGTAAAAATGTACCTTATAAAGTAGTATGTTAAGGTACACTACTGCAAGGGTGCATTCCACACTGTAGCTACTTACTAACTATAGGGATATATATATCCACAAGAGGAACTATTATCGCAGGAAAGTTTCGATAGCTAGGTGGAAAACAACCATATAGAGGGGTTTGTTATCGTTAGGATTGCTAAACCTGGTTTTACTAGAAATTCGTTTGATTTTGAGGTTGCTTAAGAATGATTGTGATACTATAAAGATGGCTAGGCGATAACCTTTACGCATCAGCTGTATTGTTTTATAACTCTTTTTTTTTTAAACCTTCAGAACGATGGCTTAAAGGATTCAGCTTTATAGAAAATGAGGGAGAGATGATGGCAAGTGTTAGCATCTCTTTGCGGGGAGCAGCGACCAGGGACGATGTTGTCCTACCTAACGGCCCGGGCGACCGTCGGGTAAACAATAGCTCTAGCATTGACTCGATCGATACGAACCGTCCGTCAATATAAAACATACCCTTCGTGCGTGCCGTGAATCGTCCGTCGTACTTCCACCAAACCCTTCTTCCTCTCCCATGCCGTTCTCTCCAGACGGTTTCACACTGAACTCGCTGCAGCACGTCACGTCACGTACCGCGGACCGATCACACAACTACAGACAGTTGAATTCATTACAGTTCTTGGCTTTCAGCTCCGTGTACATCAGGCATGGCGTCGTTCGAGAAGCCCCCTTTCCCGTCCGACCAGATCGTCAAGACTCCTCCGCTCTCCTCGGGTCATTATCTCGCGTCCCACCCACATGCCTCGTGCCCGTTTACTAATACCCCATGATATGTTCTCGTCGATCCGCCCAGGTCGATCCGCCCAGGTCCTGACGAGCCCTCGCCTCGCTTCTCCCTTTCACCATTCCGGCCCGAGCCCCGGGAGAGGGGTCTTGCACGCATGCATGTTTTTTTTCATTTGGAACAATGCTATCCCCTCGTCTAAACGCCGGAAAATGTATTCGCATGCCACGGATGCAACCGAGAAGAAAGATCGCGTGCAAGGACGTGCAAATTCGCAAACTGGGGACAGGTACCTGGTATTATACCAAGACTCGGCCCGCTGATCTCGCAGCAACTCCGCCAATATTCACGCAGACCTTGCGCCACGAGACAGCTCCCAACGTCATGATTATAGTGTGCTCGCCGTTGGCCACTCTCGATCTTGTCATCTCTCAGGAAAAGAGGTTCGGGTCACTCTCGAGGGGAGAGGACGGACGGGATCGTGAGAGCCTGTGGTGGCTGTGGCAAGGAAAAGAGATACATGGTTGTGTGTTGAAGTGTGCTGAGGGGCGAGAAGCGAGAGCAGCCGCTCCTGGTCTCACCGCCGCGACTGTGCACGCGACATGCGCGTCGCCTCAGTCCTGCGGCTGCGGCGTGTATCTCTCGTCCTCCCACCAGAACTCGCGGAGCCTGCAAACTCGGGTGGCGATTTAGTCACGGGCTCATACTCGTCCCTATACACGACACGGATGGGATGGCCCCCGCCTCCAGCGCCTCGGGATGCCGAGCGGGCCACAGACTGCGTGCGCACCGGCGACCGCACCACGGATGGCGGGCGCGATGCGCGCCGCGCGTGGCTCGATTGCACGGGCGTGTAAACTGACGAGTACGTGAAGTCAGAGGGGGACTCACTTGGGCTACTGGCTGTATAGGAATCGTCAAAGTAGCTCGAGCTGACGGGGCTGCGCGGGCGCGAGGCGCGCCGGTTCGCCGCCGACGCGCTGCGCCTCTTCTTGTCCCGCCGCAGGCCCAGCAGCAGCATCAGTGTGCCGACCGCCCCGGCCCCCCACCAGCCGGCCTTGTTGGAGTCCTTCGGCCTGGCCTTCTCGGAGATGCGGCGGCTCTCGGCGGCCGCAGACCGGGGCGAATTGCGTGCGAACCAGCTGACGTGCGAGTTGCGAGCGCCATGGCCGTTGCTGCGGCGGCGCGAGTAGCGCTCTTCCTCGATGATGACCGTCTCGCGTTCGCCGCGGCTGGCGCTTCGCCTCTTCTTGGGACCGAGGCCCAGCAGTGCCAGCAGGCCGTGCCAGAGACCGCGCATGATGCAGCAGGCACAGATGCCGAGCAGGAGGAGGATGCCGGCGAGGGTGCCGATGACGATGCCTGCGATGGCGCCGCCGCTGAGGGAGCCGCCTGTGCCGCCGCCGGCGACGGCGGTGCCATTGCTCGAGGTGGTGGCGCTCGCGATGGTGCCGGTGTTGATGGCGGTGGCTCCGGGGCCGGTGACACGGTAGGGCGCGCTGAACTGGGTGGTGATGGTCTCACCGGCGGTCGTGATGGTAGTGGAGTAGGTGGTCCACTGGGTGGCAGCAGGGGCGGAGCCATCGCCGCCGGAGCCACCAGCGGCGGCTGCAGCACACTGGCCGCTATAGGCGCAGTACTGATCGCTCGCGCAACAAATGGGGCCGCACTTGATCCAGTCGCTTTGAGCGCAGGCGCCGGTCGGGCCGGTCGGGGCAGCATTGGGAACCGAACCGGTGGTTGTGTAGGTACTAGTATAAGTGGAGGTGTAGTAGGAGTAGCCCTCGGCTTGGCGAGGGTAGATAGTCTTCACGACGACGGCCACGCTCACGGGCGCACATGCAGAGCCGCTGTCAGCCGTGACGCAGACCTCGTTGGCGGAGCAGCACAACTCCTTCTCGAGGCCACAATAGGATGCGCAGATGGGCTCTTGCAGAAAGCCGTGGCTTCGACCGTGCAGGTCATGTTTCGGAAAGGGCGTTGCGAATGCCGGCTGGATGAGGCTGGATGTTGCAAGCAGAATCGTGATGGAAGCCGTCGCGAAGAGCAGATGGTGCGGCGGTGGTGGTGAGGGTCGCATTGTGGATGATGATGATGGACCAGCAGCGAGGATGGTCGGGTTGCAGTCTGTAGATGCAGGTGGGAAAACCGCCCTCCTCACTGGCGCCACCACTGACTGCTCTTTGGTTTGTAGCCCCGAACCTTGCTGGTGGACTGGTGGCCTGGTGGACTCGGGGACTTGTGAAGGGGTCGTTGGCTGGAATGCTGCTGAGAACGAGACGGTCAGGATCCAGTTCGCGCGCCGTTCCGTGCCTGTCTCAACCGGCTGGCAGGTGGGGTGTGGGTGAGGTTATATACTGGTACTTACTGTACGGTAGAGGATGGCGGGGGACCGGGGGTGGTGTGCGACTTGCACAACGTATCGCTTCGCGCCCTGAAGCGTTTGCAGTGAGTGTACAGTGTGTCCAGGCCGGCTTTTTGCTGGAGAAGCAGAGACTGACTGACTAGTGGTGATGGTGTTTCCAGCCACCGGCCATGCTTGCCCAACCCCCTCCATTTACCCATTTACGGCATCTCCACCAAACAGGCCTGCGCGCTTGCCCAACGTCCCCGCAAGCCGGACACAACCGGCCGAGCGGCCTTGATTTCTTTCACTGGCCTGCCTTTTTGGATTTATGGGTCTCCCAACCCCCATGTTCGCCGTCATGTTATCCATATGTTGACGTCGCTCGCGATCCTGGAGTCCTCTGTGGTACATACAGCAGTATCCACTCTATCTTGCCCAAAGCATCTATCTAGGTCCCGGCTACATGCTGTGTCTTGGCATCGAGCTGCACGAGGGCATCGGCATGTTGGGACTGCTGTGTATGCAGTAATCTGTACATACGGCAGCATTTGCTTATTTTACATTGTTGTTGTTGTTGAACCATTCATCCAAGCTGCTTGCCTTTTTCAGAGCTACCTCTCAAGCATCATGCATGTTTACGGAGTCCCAGCAGCAGGGGATATCCCTTCACACACGCCCAGAGGAGCAGGGTGTCACTTCCGATCTCCTGTGCGCCTGTACGCGTACTATACACAGCATTCGCATCTTCGACATCGCCTCGTCTTAGGAGGCTTTCTCGCGTCAGCTGAAGGTCGGGGGTTGGCATTATGGCATGTCGAATTCTCCTCTAGATAGCACGCCACTGCACAGCGTCCAACTGCTCCGTCTCGGCCCCTCCTCACTTGGACTCGCGTCCACGCTGGGAAAACGGCAAGTGACCGGCCTGCCGTCTGCTGACTCCGGGCTGCAATCGATTCATTCCTCAAGAGTCCGCTTCTTTTGTTTCAAGATCCCTGTAGCGTGCATGTAGACTACATGGCATGCAACTCCCCATCAGATGAACCTCTTGCCACTCCTGTGATCCCAAAGGCATACAGAAACCAAAGGCCTGATGCTCGCCCGAAACTAAGCAGCATCCTCCTCAACGTTGCCCTTCTCCGACACGTACATACCGTCCAGGAACTAGACACAACGTCAGTCACCGCTCATGAACCGCCAGGGTACCCGCAGCGGATGGAGCCACGCCTGGGGCCAGTCCGACTCGGATGCTCGTACCTTTCGGATATCCTTGTTCCGCACACGGCAGATCTGCTGGATGTCTGCGGCGCTCTGGGAGACGGCCTCGACCGAGTTTCCGGACAGGACAAGCTCGTCCTTCTGGCTCTTGGAGATCTCGACCTCGACACCCTTCCGCATGACAACGTTGCGGACGAGCTTCTCGCCGATGAAGTTGCTGTTTGTTCCGCCATTGTCAGTCTTTGTTTCCTTCCAGCCAAATGCACAGAGAGGGCTAGTATCCAGTCATTCTTCATCTTCGCACGTACCGGATCTCGACCTCGAAGACGCCCTCGGGGTTCTTGGTCAGGTTGACGTTGATGGGAAAATGGGCATAGACGTAGCGCATCTTGTACTTGAAGCCCTTTGTGACACCGATGATCAGGTTGTTGACGATGGTGCGGACGGTACGGAGGGCGGCGACATTCTTGCGAACGCCGTGGTGGATATGGATGGCGATGACAGCAGGCTTGGGGTTGGTGAAGGTGACGGCGATATGGGACAGGTCCTTGACCAGCTTGCCGCGGGGGCCCTCGACGGTGATCTGGCGCGCCTTGATCTGGACCTTGACTATTGGTAGCACCGTATATTAGCATTGGGTCCTAGCGCCACGGCCAGGCCCGTCCGTTGCCCCGTTGCCCCGCCCTTTCTTGCCAAAGGCGCCGCCAGCCAAGCGCAGGTGTAATATCGTCCTTGCTTTCGCGATGTAATGATGTATGGTGTTGCCGCGCCCGTTTTGTTCGAACCCTAGCTGCTTCGTCGCGCGACACAGTGTAGAGCCCAGAGTAGGGCGATCGTTTGCTTGTCCGAGTTCGGTTGTGGTGTACATTGTTGATTCTGTATCCACCTCTTTCCTGGCTGGCTCTTTTCGGGCGGGGCTTCTGCTCGCGGCGGTCGACAAGGACGGGCGCGGGAGTCGGGATCAATCAATCCTACCTCCTGCTGGAATGTCCAGGGTCTCCTCTGAGTGCAGATACTTCATCTTGCCTGTCGAGTCGGGGTTCGTGGCTTGATGAAGCTGTGCGGTTTGGCAGAGTGGAGGGTTGCTGTGGCCTACTTCAAAGCGGTAGCCGGGAAAGTTTGCAGTCAGGGAGGCGTGGGCGCTAGAAAATCGGGAAGGTGCACGTGATCAACCCGCTAGTCCTGAAATGGACACTTCCACTTCCTTCACTGCCCAGGTGTGAACAAAACAATCTGTAACAGAATTCATTTGTCATATTCTATTTCCCAGACCTGTCTGCTGTATTATTCCTTTTCACATGCGTCATTTGGAAGTGTGCACTGGGCCTAAGCTGGCGAGGTTGGTAGCCTACCTGGATAGGTACTTGGTCACCTGCTGCAGCTTGATTTCTCTCAACTTGTACTACAGTTGAGGTTGTCTATGAAAATAAGGGCATGGTACTTTATGATGAATACCGAGTCGGAGAGCAACCGCCAACAATAATGATTGTGGTTTAGGGAGATCACTGTGGCGAGGTAAAAAGTTGGTATTGGGTCCCCGGGCGAGCTGCTGTTGCTTCGCAATCCAATCCGCTCGGGTGAGCAAGCTCATTTATTTCGAGATTTTGGCATTTTGGCTGATATGTTGGCCTTCGACGGGCTCATTTGCTATGAGGTCCCAAGTCACTCCTAGCTTGAATTCCCACAATGGACCCGAGTGGATGAGATGAGATGTCTGTTCATGTCTTGCTGTCCGTTGGCCGCTGACCGCGCCGCCTCACACACCCCTGCTCCGGCCCGGGTGGGGCTTCCCGACCCTGGGAAGCCGGCCGCCAGGTGCAGTGACGCCCGCCTATGTCCGGCTTCAACAAGGACGTCCAACAAGTAACCCGCCACTCCACCACCACGCGCTCCCCTGCAACGCGTCCACTCGCCCATCCACACCCGCGAAGAACGAAGAATCAATCGCCTCCGTTCCACCTGCAAGACTACCCAGTACGCCTGTGGCACGCCTTCCGCCAGCGTCTGCGAGAGCAATCACCAGCCCCATCCCCGCCATCCGCCCCAACTCGCCCAGCCCCCGGGGCGCCGGCAAAGCCCCATGTCGTACTTCTTCGCGACCCCCGTCGACATCGACATCGTCCTGGAAGATGCCGACGACCGCTCCATGGTCGACGTCAAGCTCGACAAGAACCGGCGCGAGAAGGCCCCGCTGTACATGGACGGCGAGTCCGTCAAGGGCGCCGTCACCGTGCGGCCCAAGGATGGCAAGCGCCTCGAGCACACCGGCATCAAGGTGCAGTTCATTGGCACAATAGGTACGGACTGACTGACTGCCTTTTGCCTTGGCCTACTTTTGAAGAAAGAGAGAGCGAGAGAGAGAGAGAGAGAGAGAGAGACAGACGGAAAGAGAGAGAGAGACGGAAAGAGGCACACACCCGGCGTGGGAGCATGGCTGACCGTGTGCGGTGTCTTGCGCCCACCTGCCCCCCCTCCCACCACAGAAATGTTCTTCGACCGCGGCAACCACTACGAGTTCCTCTCGCTCGTGCAGGAGCTCGCCGCGCCCGGCGAGCTGCAGCACCCGCAGACCTTCGACTTCAACTTCAAGAACGTCGAGAAGCAGTACGAGTCCTACCGCGGCATCAACGTCAACCTGCGCTACTACGTGCGCGTGACCGTCTCGCGGCGCATGGCCGACGTCATCCGCGAGAAGGACATCTGGGTCTACAGCTACCGCATCCCGCCCGAGATGAACAGCAGCATCAAGATGGACGTCGGCATCGAGGACTGCCTGCACATCGAGTTCGAGTACTCCAAGAGCAAGTACCACCTCAAGGACGTCATCGTCGGCCGCATCTACTTCCTGCTGGTGCGCCTCAAGATCAAGCACATGGAGCTGAGCATCATCCGCCGCGAGACGACCGGCGCCGCGCCGAACCAGTACAACGAGAGCGAGACGCTCGTGCGCTTCGAGATCATGGACGGCAGCCCCTCGCGCGGCGAGACCATCCCCATCCGCCTGTTCCTCGGCGGCTTTGACCTGACGCCCACCTTCCGCGATGTCAACAAGAAGTTCTCGACGCGGTATTACTTGAGTCTCGTGTTGATCGACGAAGGTGAGCTCGCCCGGAGTGCGGGAGAAAAAAAGACAGGGGGAGAGAGAGAGAGAAGAGAGAGAAGAGAGAGAGAGAGAGAGAGAGAGAGAGAGAGAGGCAGGGGGTGGGATATGTTGTGTTGTGTGTGTGAAGACTAACTGACAACCTGCAGATGCACGGCGATATTTCAAACAATCCGAAATCATACTCTACCGCCAGGCGCCCGAGATCACAAACGGGCCCGACGGCCTCCCAGCGCCGACCGAGGATAAGATCACAACCGTGCCGGCCGAGCGTGGCCAATGATCCTCATGGGACACGCAACAGCCAACGGAAGCATGAGCTCGCTATCGAAAAGAGTCGTGGGCCATTTTGAAGGGTAGATTGTTACGACTAGTCTATTTCCACCATCCAGCATTGACACGGCGCTGCGGTCCAGGATTCCAGGGTCGCTGGGTCGTCG
The DNA here is from genome assembly GCA_038502455.1 of Anisogramma anomala. Classification (NCBI taxonomy): domain Eukaryota; kingdom Fungi; phylum Ascomycota; class Sordariomycetes; order Diaporthales; family Gnomoniaceae; genus Anisogramma; species Anisogramma anomala. Next base: position 3,017,782 of record JASMMZ010000004.1, on the reverse strand, counting down.
TTCTCGCGCATGGAAAATTGTAAATTCTTGGAAGACAAAAGGCGTCTGTGCCTCCTCCGGCTGACCATTGATTCATCCATGATCGTCGTGAAAGACTGCTACGCCCTGGAACGCGCTCATCCAGCTGCTTTCTGTGTCCTTTGCCCGTGTCGCCGCCTCCTATTTGGTATCATCGTCAAACGCACAATGCCATCATCACACCCGTACACCTCTTGCTTTGTCCCACATGTTTACTGGTCAATGACCATCATATCTTCGCCACCCGTCAATCCAAACTGGTTGTTTTGTATGGCCGCGATGCGATCCAGCTCAGCCTGGTACTGCCGCCTGAGCTCCGCAAGCGTAACCACCTTCCTCAACGGGCCCTTCGCAGGCGCGTCCTCCATCCCGCCGCTCGGCGCCTCCTCGACCGTGATCCACGCCTGCTTCGGGTCAACGCAGCTCAGCGCATTGATGAGCATTAGGAAATGCTTCGTGACGCTCGTGTCCAGCGCGTCATTCACGCCTTCTGGGGTGGTGTCGCCTCCCTCACCGCCGCCTTGCTGCAGCTTCTGCAGCCGGTCGTGCAGGACCGCCGCCGCGCCGCGGTAGTCGTTGCGAGTGATCCGCCACGAGTAGAGGATCTTGTGGTACGGCGTACCGCGGGCCACTTCCATCGTGGCCTTGCACCTCTGGTCGAGGATGTCGTCGACCTCCTGCTGCAGGCCTGAGAAGGGCAGGCTGATGAGCTCCGAAGTTTGTGCGGTTTCGCACATCCGCTCGACGAGCTTCTTCAGGCACGAGTGCTGCAGCGCCCGGTCCGACATCGAGAGCAGGGTGGCATGTGCCATCTCGAATCGCGATATCGATGTCGACGCTGTGAACAGGCGGCTGGACATCTCCATGCGCATCACCTTGGCAGCAGGGCCGTGGGCGAACTGCAGAGAGAGTCGGGCAAAGTCAATCACAAAAGAGAAGGCCTTGTGACGGTCGTAGAGAGACACAATGTGGGCGTAGTAGTTCGCGAGGCCACTATTGAGCAGATGCTTCTCGATCTCGTCAAGCAGCCCGCCCGTTCGGAGATCTGCCGGCGATAAAGTCACGCCTGCAGCACAACTTGTGAGAAATGGGAATTCAAGTTGCAAGGATCAGACAACGTACTCATCCCGACTGCTGCCTTCTTGAAATGCAGAGCAGCCGAAGTGTAGTCCTTCAATGACAGGGCCACGCGGCCTTGGATGTAGACCGAGAAGGGATCTTGGTCGCAGAACGGGCCCAGCTCTAGCGCCAGATCTGGCCGGTCTCGCTTCAGCAGCGAGCACTGTATCAGCACCGGTGACAGCTCGATGCCGCTGTTGGGCGCGCAGATATCCACGACCACGTCCGTCAAACTCGACGTCAGAGGCTCGCCATCCACGTCTCCCAGGCCCAGCAGGTGGCTGGTGAAAGCCTCGAAGGCCGTGATTGTTCGCAGCTCGTCCGGCTTCTTGGAAGCCGTGGGCGACCCTGACGACCGCTCGGACTTGAGCAAGGGAACATTGATCTGTGTCTTGACCAACCACCTCACAAGCTCGAGCCTCCTCAATGCCTCGATGATCTGACGGTAGACTTGACCAATGTCAAACCTGGAGTGCAGGGCTGTAGCCTCGCTGTCGTCGTCGTACTCAAACTCCATGTGCACCAGAAGCAGGAGTTGGCTCAGCAAGATTTGCCGCTGCAGAGATGCAGTCTCTTGAACTGACTTGACAACAAGCTTCCGGCCAAACTCAGTCAGGGGATGAGGATTCTCCCTTCCGCCAGTGTCCTCGTGCGTCTCAAACAGGTCGATCAGCTCTCGGTACAGCTTGGGCGTGACTATTCGAAAGTCGTTACCCAGCGCATAGACCACCTGTGCTGCATCCTCCTCTGCAATGCCTCGCCATGAGCCAGACTCGTCGAAGAAGCGCTGGATTCTGTCCATATCCGTCTTTGTCGACTGCTCGAAAAGCTCCATCCTTAGAGCAGCGTTACTCTGCTGCATGATGCTATCCGCAAAGTTCTCGACAAGACCCAGCCCTGCGGACACGAGCATCGATATGTTCTGGTTGTCTTCCTGCACATCATGGTTGTGATAAATCTGTTCAATGTCCGAGCATGGGTGCATTATAGCCACGAGGTCCGCACATAGCACCCAAGCCACTCCAGAGTCGTGGTCCGTGGCCAGCGACAATGCCTCTCCCCGGTGCTTGTCTAGTTCCAGTATCAGTCGATGAAAACGACGCCACTGGACCTCGCTGTGAGACCGAAACTGAGCGTAATCCATGTCTCCGGCTGGCAGCTTATCCAGAGTGGCTGCCGCGCCCAGAACGGAGCATATCGCCTCCACCAGCCCCTTGCCGCTCTTTGCAGACATTTCCTTGGACCCCAAGCCCCTCTCGTACATGGCAAGCGCCGCCTCGAGAGTTGCCCTGGAAAACCGTCCGGGGTAAAAGATGACTTGGAGCCATTTCTCGGTCGAGTCGGTGGGATCTCCGGCGTTGGCAGCATCCGCACTGGGCGAATTGTTGTCGACGTGAACATCCGACCAGCCATTTTTCCATTGCTCCACCACCTTTGCATGATCTGCAGAGTCGAACTCGACTTGTTGGACGCGGTAGCTGAGGTTATTCTTCCACAACACCCAGAGGTGGATGGCGGTGCCGGTTGGCTGTGTCACGCCAAAGTCAGCCAGCGTCCAGACATCGCCTGATGATGGCATTGGTGCCTCGAGATACAGCGGATCTTCCGGGTCTTTGTTAAACACATCGCTAACATGGATGCTGCTGCCGTCGGCATCGCTGACCCTGACCTTCCAGAGCCTGAACTCGTTTGTAACAGGCGAGTACACCACTACCGTCCGTGTGCCGTCAACCCTGCCAATGACCCGAACGAGGTTGTCCCGTGAGGGATCGATGACCCACTTTCCGATTTCCTGCGGGGTATGCTCGACGCCCAGCAGGTCGGAACTGAAGAGAATGGCGCCCGTCCGGACGTTCCATATCCGTAACCGGTGGTCCAGACACACTGTAAACAGAAGCTGAGCGTCGTCGAGGCCAAGAGAATCGGCCACTGCCGAGGTGGCGGCAGTCAGCTCCATATTAGCTTTGCCGTGCTTGACGGTCTGGCCACCTTGGAGGGGAAAAGGCACAAGGCTCCTCAGGCCCTTGACCCAGCTTTGCTCGCTGAAACTGGTTTCCTTCCACATTAGACCGGTTGCTGCTAGTCTGAACGTCAGTCACGGGTGGGTCGGACGAGGGAAGAGCGGTGACGTACCATCGGCCTTGTTTCTGTCGAATCTGATGATGCCTCCATCGTGGAAGGTAACAACAACGAGGTGTGCGTCCATAGCGACCAAACGGTGCGGGTGTTTGAAAGTGAAGGTGCCGGCCGTGTGGGGCTTGCAGGCGTCTCCCAGGCCATTCTCGGTGGCGGATCGCTTGCGAAAATGATCGGGGCGCAGTGTTAAGGTGTAGAGGCGGTTGGCCTGGTCGAGCACAAATACGCTCAGCGCATCGTGCTCTTGGGGGTCGGCGAGGGCTATGCAAGTTGGTCGTATGGGGCTGGGGAAGCGCATGTGGAGGATGAGGTTCGCGTCGTCGGCGTGTGGGTTCTTGCAGATGTCGGCAGCGCGGATGCTTAGGACATGGTCGTCCTCCAGGACGCGCCACAAGAAGGACCTGGGTGACTGGTGGTACTTTCTGTGGTATATGGAGGCGGCGGTGGCCAGGTTCTTGGATCGGTAGGCGGTCTCCTCGTCTGGGGATCTCGTGGAAACGTTCAGACGGCGGTCTCTCAATTTTGTGGAAGGGGATGGAAGGCGGATGTGGACGAGTGAGGCAGCAGAGGCAGGCTCGAGGTTGACCCTGGTTTCCTTATGAGCGATGCGCGGATGCAGCTGGTCTAGCTCCATGGTGACTTGAGCGCTGCCTCGTCCTGGCAGGGTGGGGAAGAATGTGGAAGTCGGGTTGGAGGGGCGTTATGAAAATCGAAATATTGCAAGAGAGTCGGAGCAGGAGTTGGAGGACGTGATGGAGAGGTTTGAGGGTGTGGTTGTAGAGTCAATCGCGGTTTGGGGCCTGTGCTTGAAGCTGGAGACGCGTTGGAGATGTTCAGCAGAAATTCTGCCGGCCGAGGCGCACGGCGAGCTGATCCCTGCAAGTGGGCGGCTACTGTCGCCTTAAATTTGCTTCACATCGGTACGTACCGTAGAGTAGAGTGTACGACATGGAGACGTCGCCGGTACCTACCATTCCTATTTACTACTCACAACCCACACTCGAACTTCCCGAGTGTCTGATGGCGTAGTACTGATCAAGGGGGGCTGAGTATCCCACCAGGACGGCAGGTTTCCATGGGCATTGGGATTGTTGGGCTCCAAGTTGCACTGTGGGGTGGCATATCAGGTATACTAGAGTCTACTGCGTATACTTGTACTGGATTCATGTGGCCGGTTAAACCATGGGAAACCTTCACAGCAAAGTGCTCTGGCATCCCTCAAACGTACGGCTTCAAGTTTTTCTGGCAACAGCCCCCTCAAGGAAATCAAGAGAGGCAGGACACCAGGTCGCGCGGGGCGAAACGGGTGTCCTGGCGAAGTTGCGGTTTGAATGTGAAGAGGAGAAGAGAAGGGGCAGGGTCGAGAGCGAGGGCCGGGAGTTTTGCAACCACTTGGGTGCAGTCGGCCGGCGAAGCACAGACGCACCTTCGGGCCCGGTTCGGCAGAGGACAGTTATGAGTTATGAGCAACAGACACGCCGACATGGTTGTACATGTGATACCTGCTTGATGGACGACCTCGATTGACCTAAACAAGAACGAAGGCGGTTGTTCAACAGGATAGATATCATACACAGCGGTCAACCGTCATCACCGCCGCTCTTGCAGTACCACAAGCCACAAGCTGATGCCGCGCTTGCCTGTGGCCATCACGGTCCATACCATCGTGGTCATGGCTGTTCCACGTGGGGGGATGATTGGCTGGATTGCTGAATCTTGGGAAAGTCTTCAGCCTTGCAACACGCCGGCAACCACATGACAAGCACGCTAGGCTCGGCGCAGGCGTGTCCACGAGGCTCTTGCTTGTACGTGTGCGCGATTTCTCATGACAGCCACAATACTCACGAATAGAAATATCACAAGTTGTTGCATCAGCACTAATAGTAGATCGGCTGACCGCTGCAGTCATCATCTAATTTGGGTGTCGAGTAAAGTCCAACGTCTTCGAACGAAGACAGCGCAGCAACAGGGAACACGTTGTATTGTTGTATGAAGTATACCCGTTCCCTTCCCATCAACCTTCTTCCTCGTTCTCTCTCTTCCACACTTCCACATTCCTGGCCACATTCCTGGCCACCCAACACCTTCGTCGAGAATCCAATCACTGTCATGTCTGCGCCGTCCTAGAGGTCGCCTAGCATCGACCCCACCAAACACCCGACACCTGTGAACGATTCTCACAGATCGCGCGCACAGCCATGGCATCCAGCGCGATACTACTCCGACTTGCAGCCGGCCTGCTGTGCCATGTCGTCACCGGTGCCCCAGTAGTACACCCTGCAGCCGCCTTACCGCTCTCCGCGCCAATAATCCACCCCACCACTACTGGTCACCAACCGACCAAGCTGCACGGCAGGTTCCTGCATATCACAGGTGAGTTAGAGTGTCCCCCGCATGTATAAGTCCTCATCACAGTACATGGCCAACCACCGACACATGCGCAACGTGCCATCGCAACTAACCCGTCTTGCCTCGTCCATCAAGATTTCCATCCCGACCAGTTCTACAAAGTCCACACTTCCACTTCACAAGACCATGCCTGTCACAGCGGCAGAGGCCCCGCCGGCACCTACGGCGCCGAGACCTCCGACTGCGACGCGCCCCTCTCGCTCGTCGATGCCACCTTTGACTGGCTTGCCGCCAACATCCTCGACGACATAGATTTCGTCGTCTGGACCGGCGACAGCGCCCGCCACGACTCCGGCGAGGACATCCCGCGCACACCGGCCCAGATCCTGGCCACCAACCGCCTGCTGGCCAACAAATTCGCCGACACCTTCTCCCACGCCCACCGACACGCCATACCCGTCGTCCCCAACTTTGGGAACAATGACATCCTCCCCCACAACATCTTGCGGCCCGGGCCCAACAAGTGGCTCTCCTACTATGCCGACATCTGGAAGAAGTTCATCCCCGAGGAGCAGCGCCACAGCTTCGAGTTCGGCGGCTGGTTCTACGTCGAGGTCATCCCAAACAAACTCGCCGTCTTCAGTCTCAACACCCTCTACCTCTTCGACCGTAATGCCGCCGTAGACGACTGTGTGAAGCCGTCAGAGCCAGGCTACAAGCACATGGAGTGGCTGAGGATCCAGCTGCAGTTCATGCGCCACCGCGGCATGAAAGCAATCCTCATGGGCCATGTTCCCCCGGCCAGAACAGACAGCAAGATGCTGTGGGAGGAGACATGCTGGCAGAAGTACACGCTCTGGCTCAAACAATACCGGGACGTCGTGGTCGCCGGCCTCTACGGCCACATGAACATCGACCACTTCATGATCTCGGACACCAGAGACATAACCATGGACTCGGCCGACGTCTTATCCGAGGACGACATGTCCACACGCCAACACCTTGATGACGAGCTCTCGGTGCAGTCTGCCACCGACTACCTCGAGGAGCTGCGGCAAGGCTGGGCCAAGTTGCCCCAGGTGCAGATGGAGTCCGTTGAATCCAGCGGCAAAAAGAAGAAGGGCAAGAAGGATGGTGACCAGAAGAAGCTCGGCGGGAAGTGGGCTGAGCGGTATCAGCTGTCTTTGGTCAGCCCGAGCATTGTGCCCAACTATTTCCCGACCCTTCGAGTCTACGAGTACAACATCACCGGTCTCGAGGATGCTGTGACCTGGGCAGAGCACACGAAGCCTTTCCCAGTCACCGACACGCTCAAAATGGAGGACCAGAGTCCCGCAGAATCGGATGTGGGGCCGGAGCTTGAGTTGCGCAGTGTACCCAACCCCGAGGCACAAGAGCTAGGAGCAGAGGCAGGCGAGGCCGACGGGATGGAAGCGGACACCAAAAAGAAGGGCAAGAAGCCCAAGGAGGGCAAGCCCAAAGACCCGAATCTTCACATCCCGCTCCCGCCGTCCAAGACCGCCCCGCCCGGCCCGGCCTACTCTCTCCAGCCCTTGACCCTGCTCGGCTACAAGCAGTACTTCGCCAACCTCACGCACATCAACAACGTCGACCTTGTTGCCGCCGCCGCCGCCGCTGCCGCTGCCGCCGCCGCCACCGGCGCCGACGACGACGACGACGGCGGCGGCGGCGGCGGCGGCGGCGATCTCTGGTGGCCTGTCAGGTGGCGCAAAGGCAAGCACGGCGACAAGACGCCCAAGAGCAGCAAGCCCAAGCCGTGCGCGTTCGCGTTCGAGATCGAGTACACAACGCACGACGACGAGCTGTACCGGCTCAAGGACTTGACGGTGCGGAGCTTCGTGGATCTGGCGCATCGCATGAGCAAGGCGGCGAAGGGCGAGGCGGCGGCGCAGGCGGTGCGTCCGGGGGGAGACACCAGCCATGATCTTGATGAGTTCGAGACGGAGGTGCTAGAGCAAGATTCAGAGGAAGCTGGGGCAGCCTCCGCTGATGATGATGATGATGATGATGATGATGATGATGCTGCTGCTGCTGATGACGATGACGACGACCCCTGGGAGCTCGACAGCGACAATGTTGGCGCCGACAAAAAGAGCAAGCATAACAAGATCAACGAGACGTGGCTTCATTTCCTCAAGCACGCCTTCGTCAGTACCGTCGACGACGACCAGCTCAGCCAACGATTCTCGTAAGGAGGCGACGACGACGACGACACCGCGCAAGAATGCAGACCAGCGCGCATGTAGCATCGGCGGCGTATCATCAGTCTGGGGCCATGGATGGATTCATTGCGATTTTGGGAGTCTGGAGCGATACATGATACCTACCACCTACCAAGCAAGGGCTGGGCTCGCATTGGGGGGGACGGATAGACATAGACATAGACAGACATAGATAGATGCACAGCATCTATCTGCTGGTGATCATTGGAACTTTGGTCCCTGGAGATGTTGGTGTGTTGGACAGGCATACTTGCCTCGTCTTAGCGACGTCGGAACCACGTTACACATCCAGAGAGAGTCGGCCTCGTCTGGCGCCGTGCAGGTGATCAGACGATTTGCGATCAGAATCGTGAAGGTCCCCCCTCC